>CAUYUJ010015358.1:174371-181871 GCA_963575745.1 Prorocentrum cordatum
CGAGGTAGTCCTGCCTGTACTTCGAGGAGTCCCAGTTTTCGGTCTTGGCGTCGTTGCTGCCGAACTGAACGATCGCGACATCGAACTCGGTCTCCAGGGCAGTTTCCCACTGCGGCACCGTCCAGTAGGAGTGGGCCCGTCCCTGCTGACCAGTGGTACCGGAGACTCCCAAATTAAGCACGTTAAATTGCTCGTGGAGGAGACTATAGAGCTTCGCTGGGTATGAGCCGTTTCCTTTCATATGGTACCCTTCAGTGATAGAATCTCCGATGCAAGCGATTGTTTTCTTCCGGTTCTTGAAGTCAGCCTTGCCCTTGCACCGCAGATGGTGCAGTTCACCGTACTGCTCGAAGATGTCGATATCATTTGGAGACCACGAGCAATCTAAGTATTTGCCAGGGTAGGCGGAACTACTCCCCTCCTCGTATGTGGCGGTATGACCCGCTGGGTCTTCAACGATCTGCAGCGCCAGACAGCAGCTCAGCGTCACAACCGAATACGAGCATCCCGCGAGCAACCGACGCGACCACCCATGCATCCTAGAATGTCGTAAAGGATCAGACAACTGCACACACATAAACTGTCGGAGCTCCACGCAAACTTCTTGAATCGGCGCTGGACCACTCTGGCGGCGCCTCTGGCGCCGCCCCTGGCGCGCTCCGCGCGCCAAGGAGGGGGGCCATGCGCCGATCCTAGACATCCGCGCGGACCTCTGCAAATTGTTGTTCATGTAGTTGCATGTTCCTCGACGTCAAGGTGCCATGCACTGCTGACCCGTGAAGCTGAGCCAACATGGATACGAAGTGCAGGTTGGGATGATGGTGACCATCGCGATGAGGGTAAAACATTGTGATGTTGGCCCCGAATGGGTCAAGTCCGTTGGCGACACACCGAAACGCAAGAGTCATTCGAATCGCAACTCGCCGCCTGTCTGGTTGACCCGCCCGACTGCCAATCACAAAATGTGCGGCGCCCAACTGCCTGCGAACATGACGTATGAACACTAGCATACAACATAGCATACAGCATTGCATCTCTCCTACAGAAAATATGAATAAAATATCATACAACAAAAGACTACGTGTCATTTTGAATTCGCCACAAAGGAAGGGTCAGGGAACATACGCAATGACAAAGAGCAGAGAGCACACGGCCAACCAAAGTAGCGTGAGATGCTTTTGCGGCCTGTGGCACAACATCAAACGTTGCACATGCACCTGCCTTTGCTGAGCAGACACGTTGTATGGCATGCGCGTGTCGTTCAACGCACTGTGCTCATTGAAGAAATATTGAGCTTGCCAAAGGCGGTTCCTTCTCCCAGACTGCATCGCCAGATCCGTGCGCTACGCCATTCTAGATGGAGAACACAAGGTTGTCCAACAAGTGTTTGAGTGTGCGTGTCTGTTTTCGTAATTACTGCTTTGATACCCATGCGCCTCTTCATATAAAATGTCTGTTGGACAATCACATCATCGGAGGCCATTCTGGGGGAACAAGGGGATGCTGATACGGCTACTGGCTGGACCGCTCCCGGGGTGCGTTTTGACACCAGAAGGGCACGGCTCCGGTATCTCCACCTGAGATCCGACGTTGCGAAACAAAAAAAACCCTGCGACGTACCCAGCCCATGTGCATCAAGTGGCAAGAGGAGTAGGCCAACATTAGCTGGAACAACGACAATGTAGACGCGGTGAATTGCTGCGCAAACTACATGGGATGCGCATGCGTTGCACGACTCACAGGACGACGATCGAAAGAACGAGGATTGAGGCCCCAGGCTCAAATAATAACGGGGACAGGAACGAGGGGCATGAGAAGGAAGGAATGGGGGGTAATCAGCATCTGCGTATGACCCCACTCCGCTGGGCCCCCCAGCAGCCCTGGAAAGCGGCGACAGTTTCGCAGATCGCAGCCCCCAAGGGATGGCGAGGTCTAATCTGAATCTGCGTATGACCCCACTCCGCTGGGCCCCCAAGCAGCCCTTGAAAGTGGCAACAGTTTCGCAGATCGCAGCCCCCAAGGGATGGCGAGGTCTACTCTGAATCTGCGTATGACCCCACTCCGCTGGGCCCCCCAGCAGCCCTCGAAAGTAGCGACAGTTTCGCAGATCGCAGCCCCCCAGGGATGGCGAAGTCGAATCTGAATCTGCGTATGACCCCACTCCGCTGGGCCCCCAACAGCCCTCGAAAGTGGTGACAGTCTCGCAGATCGCAGCTCCCCAGGGATGGCGAGGTCTAACCTGAATATGCGTATAACCCCACTCCGCTGGGCCACCCTGCAGCCTTCGAAAGTGGTGAGAGTTTCGCAGATCGCAGCCCCCAAGGGATGGCGCGCCATAGTCTGAGTCTGCGGCGGGTACCCACTATTCTGGCCTTCCCAGCAGCCCTCGAAAGTGGCGAGAGTTTCGCAGATCGCAGCCCCCCAGGGATAGCGCGCTACAGTCTGAGTCTGCGGCAAATGCCCACTATGCTGGTCCTCCCAGCAGCCCTCGAAAGTGGCAACAGTTTCGCAGATCGCAGCCCCCAAGGGATGGCGCGCCATAGTCTGAGTCTGCGGCGGGTACCCACTATGCTGGCCCTCCCAGCAGCCCTCGAACGTGGCAAGAGTTTGGCAGATCGCAGCCCCCAAGGGATGGCGCGCCATAGTCTGAGTCTGCGGCAAGCACCCACTATGCTGGCCCTCCCAGCAGCCCTCGACAGTGGCGACAGTTTCGCAGATCGCACCCCCCCAGGGATGGCGCGCTACAGTCTGAGTCTGCGGCAAGTACCCACTATGCTGGTCCTCCCTGCAGCCCTCGAAAGTGGCAACAGTTTCGCAGATCGCAGCCCCCCAAGAGTGGCCCGCTACAATGTGAGTCTGCGGCAAGCACCCACTATGCTGGCCCTCCCAGCAGCCCTCGAAAGTGGCGAGAGTTTCGCAGATCGCAGCCCCCCAGGGATGGCGCGCTACAATCTGAGTCTGCGGCAAGCACCCGCTATGCTGGCTCTCCCAGCAGCCCTCGAAAGTGGCGAAAGTTTTGCAGATCGCAGCCCCCCAGGTATGCCAGCTTCACATTTCGCAGGCACCACTGGCAAGAGAAGAGGAGACGAGAGCACACAGGAGGCAGGAGGAGAAGGAGGAGAGAAGAGGAGGAGACGCGACCCCACTGCTCTCTTCAAAACAAGAACCCAACCGAGGAGGGTTGGGGAAAAACCATCGTGAAACCACGACCAGGGCCACAACCCCCATATTTCTCTGGCTTTCGAAGCAGATCGATCTGTGCTGGTCCCGGGGTCCGAGTCTGGTCGGAAACGCCCGGTGCGAAAAAGCTGCAACGAGCGGGGTTCGCTATGGGCGGCCCTTGGCCGGGAACTTCGCAACCCCCGACTACACGTCCCGGCTTCTGGCAGAGGGCGTCCAGGCCAGCGGGAGTATGCCACCAGGAACTGCACCCGAAATTGCAACGCCCAGGTCCCAAGTTTGAAGAAGTATCCTGGCGAAGGACCCAACCATATGCAAACGTGAATACCGCAGGGCAGGTGGGACGAAGCAAGAGGAATTCTCTATGGGGCCACGATCCTCGTGAGGGGTGTGACGAAATGGCCCGGGGCCGCCATGCGAACGCTGCCACTGGCGCCTTCGGTGGAGCTCCCTTATGGGGCCACGATCCTCGTGAGGGGGGTGCCGAAATGGCCCGAGGCCGCCATGCGAACGCTGCCACTAGGCCACTGGAGCCTTCGGTGGAGCTCCCTATGGGGCCACGATCCTCGTGAGGGGTGTGCCGAAATGGCCCGGGGCCGCCATGCGAACGCTGCCACTGGCGCCTTCGGTGGAGCTCCCTATGGGGCCACGAAACGCTGCACCGGGTGGGTGAAACGCAGAGAGGAGGGGGGAGGAGGGGGAGGAGGAGAGGAGAGGAGGAGGAGAGGGAACGCGGGGCGACGTCGAGGACCCAACACCACAGGATGAGTTGGGAAAACACACATGTCGGCGCGCGGCGCCGCCCTCGCCGGGCGGCGGGGCGCGCCGGGGCGTCGGCGAGGAGCTCCGGGGGGCCGCCCTGCTCGGAGGCGCCCTGGGAGTCCACCGCGATGGGGCCCTGGAGCTCCGACCACGAGCGCGCCCGCTTCGGCGGCGGCCCCCGGCCGGCGGCGGCGGCGCCCGCGGCGCCCGCGCCTCGATGGGGGGGCGCGGGGCGGCCCCGCGAGGGCCTGCGCACCGTCCTCCTCCACCTCCTCCTCCTCCTCCTCCTCCTCCTCCTCCTCCTCCTCCTCCTCCTCCTCCTCCTCCTCCTCCTCCTCCTCCTCCTCCTCCCCCTCCCCCTCCTCCTCCTCCTCCTCCTCCTCCGCACGAGGGCCCGGCGTCGCACCGTCCTTCGCAGCGGGGCGGCGTCGCACCGTCTCGCGGGCCACTCGGGGCCCTCGCGGAACGGGTGGGGCTCGGGAAGCGCCAGGGGAAGGCGGGGTCCAGGGATCCTGTCGTGTCGCGTGGCGGCAGGTCTGTTCGCAGCGGCGGATCGCATGGATTTGGCTGCGATGCTGCAGTTTCTTTCGCGAAGGGCCGCGGAAGGCGCGAGGAGGGAAGAGCGGCGTAAGGGGCAGGAAATGAGCAATGAACAATGAGCAGGGCGCGGGGAGTTCGAGTGAATTGTTGGGGTCGCGCCAGAAAGCTGGCAACGAACTCCGCGCAACCCGACTTATGAGGGAACGGGCTAAACTTGAATTGTGGGGGAACCCCAACTGGCAATAAGTCGGGCGTGTCCCCCTACAGGGGGATTTTCATCGAACAAATAAAGTACGCAACAAAATGCTCAACAGGTGTCCAACAATACTCAAAAAATGGTCCCCAGGCTATTTTTCGACTATTTTTGAAGATTCCCCCTGCAGAGGATCAGGCCCGACTTAAAACTGGCAACATCAGCGCCGTCCCCGAACGGTGGCGAACCTCCACGGACGCCGCGGCGGCGTGCAACGGGGGGGCCACCCAGGGAACCGACTCGGCCATGGCTGCCGCCCCCTGTCCTCTGCGTGGAGCCCGCGCGGGGGTCACCACCATCGGGATAAGGGGGGGACTCAGGTTCGGAATCTGCATCGAAGCTCGTGGCACGCGAGGGGTCCAGGAGAATGCCTCGGGCCACTGAAAGAAGCCAGTCGCTCACTGCTAGAAAAAGGCCCCTCTACTCAGAGCATGTGTCTCCCTCGTCTCAGAAACAGGCGCCTCCTCCTCCTCCTCCTCCTCCTCCTCCTCCTCCTCCTCCTCCTCATCCTCATCCGCATCCCTCATCCTCATCCTCATCCTCATCCTCACCTCATCCTCATCCTCATCATCCTCATCCTCCTCCTCCTCCTCCTCCTCCTCCTCCTCCTCCTCCTCCTCATCATCATCATCATCATCATCATCATCATCATCATCATCATCATCATCATCATCATCATCATCATCATCATCATCATCATCATCATCATCATCATCATCATCATCATCATCATCATCATCATCGTCGTCATCGTCGTCATCGTCGTCATCGTCGTCATCGTCGTCATCGTCGTCATCGTCGTCATCGTCATCGTCATCGTCATCATCACGTTGTGTCGTCCTCTCCCTCACTTCTCGATCAGTGCCACAAAGCGCGCTGTCTCCCGCTCCAAGGGCCAATTGAGAGCTGGCCACATCAACTGCGTGGCGTGCGACACCAGCTCGTCGTTCAGGAGCTGAATGACGAAGCCACGAGCCGCCTGGCAGGCCTCGTCGTAGCTGAAGGCGAACGCGACAGCCGAACTTCTTCGTCGATGGCTGCTGGGATTCGCTCGAGCCGCGTCCTGCTGCTGTTTCTTGCCTGAATGCTTGCGGTAGCGGGAATGCAGAACGTGTTTGCCGACTACCTGCGGCGTCGCCGATTGGACGTATTTCGTGGTGTTCCTCTGAGCCCTCGGGGAAGTTGTCGGTTTGCTTGATGAGGTTGAAGGGCACTGCCACCCACATCTTCACGCGTGATGGCCCTCGAATGCGGTGGTACACGGCGACGCCGCGTTGCTGCTACTCCTTCAAGTGTTTTGGTTGTTCGTCACACGTGAAACCTGACTCGATAATGACCGACGTGATGTGATCTGAGAGCTCGACATCCTCCCACGTCTGAAACACCGTGCCGGCGAGGTTGGCCAGCCCCCGCGCCGACGCGAGGTACAGCTTGGTTAGAACCACCAGCGAAACCACCTGCAGGTTGCCCTCCTCCTTGCCGCCCTTGCCCTTGCCCCTGCCCGCGTTGTGTTTTTGTTCGCGGCTGGCTCCGACTGCTGGCCTTAAGTCGGGCCTGTCCCCCTACAGGGGGATTTTCGACGAAAAAAATTACCCGCAAAAAGTAAAAAAATAATCCGGAAATAGTCTGGGGATTATTTTTTGAGTATGTTTTACCTTTTGGGGGTATTTTTGGGGTATTTTATTTTTCGTCGAAAATCCCACTGTAAGGGGACAGGCCCGACTTAATGCTGGCCCCCTGCCGCTCCACGCTTCGAACTGCCCTGCTGAATCCCATCCGCCAGGGCTACAGTTCGCCCATCTTCAGGGCGCGAGTCTGGGAGGACGCGCCGCTGCCGAGGAAGAACGGGGCTAGGCTTAAGTCGGGCATGTCCCCGCAACAAAAAAAATACGCAACATACGCCAAAATTGTAAAAAAATCACCCAAAATCGTCCCCAGACTATTTTTTGACTATTTTTGAAGATTCCCCCTGTAGCGGGACAGGCCCGACTTCAGGCTAGGCGAGTGGCTGCGGAGGGCGGGGAGGACGAGAAGAAGGACGCCGGGGGCGGAGGAGGACGACCCAGGCCTCCAGCGATCTGGTGCTGCCAGTCCCGGCGCCTCTCCTGCGCGTCGGCTTCCGGGGCCAACACGAAGAGATGGATCCGATCCCGGCGTTTCTCCTTCGCGTCGGCTTCCCTCCGGGGCCAACACGAAGACACCCAGACCCCCGACGTAATGATTTTTTCATTACGTCGACCCCCAGAGGTCCCGACCCTTTCCCCATGACCGGCTTTGCATCCTGAGTCGTTTTTTGACGCTCCCGAGTCCCGGCGAGGGCCGCCGGAGGCCGAAAATTAGGAAAAACCTCCCGTCATGATTTTTTCATTACTCGAGGGGGTCTGGGCATGGATCCGATCCCGGCGTGTTTATCTTTCGCGTCGGCTTCCGGGGCCCCCGGGTCAGAAACGGATCCAGGCCGCCAAGCCATCACCAGGGCAGGGGTGGGGAGGCGCCGCGGCCGCGGACTGCAAAACGTCCTGGCGGAGGACGTCCGGGGAGGAGGGCGGGGAGGGGAGGACTCCCACGGGCCCGTCGGGGCGTGAGTGGTTCAGAGCGTGCCCTCTTCCAGCCGCCCTCTTCCACTTCGGGGACGGGTTCGCCCCTCTCCCTCCCCCCTCCCCCTGGGTCTGGAGGGGGGGGGGCGCGACCGACTGGAGAGTGCAAGACGGACTCGGCGAGAAGGCAAACGTCACTGATGTCACTAAGGTATGGGACCCATCCTG
>CAUYUJ010015358.1:186871-196871 GCA_963575745.1 Prorocentrum cordatum
CGTCTTGAGGGCCTCTTGGCCGTCGTGACGGCATCTGGGGCCGTCTTGGCGCTCTCTTTCGTCGTATTCGGGCCGTCGCGGAGATCTCATGGGCTGTCTTGGTGCTGTCTTGGGGACCTCTTGGGCCGTGTTGCAGCGTTGGGAAGCCGAAACAGCATGAGGGGGGCGGAGAGAGGAAGGCGTGAAGGAGAGACGATGGGGAGGGAAGAGAGAAAATGACGCAACGTGAAGGAAGCAAGCGGAGACTGACAACGAGGGATGGGGAAACCGGAAACACGCTCTGGGGCACGCACGCCAAAGCCTGGGACAAGAGGAAGCAAGGGGGGGGGGGGCTGGGAGAGCGAGGAGGACGTGGAACGAGATACGCAAGAGAACCAGGGACAAGGGAGAGATCGGGGAGAACGAACAGTGAGGGGTGGGGGACACAGACACGCAGGAGGGAGGGGGAGAGACGAAGGCGTGAAGGAGAGACGAGGAAGATGGAGGGGGGACAATGACGCAGCGCGGAGGAGAGGAACAGGAAAAAAAGAGGTGGATGTGGAACGGGAGGCGCAAGAGAACCAACAACAAGAAAACAACGATCAGGGACAACGGGCAGCGAAGAATGGGGAACACGGAACCGCTCTCGGGGGCACACCAAAGCCTGGGACTGGAGGAAACAGAGGGGGAGGGCCTTGAAACAAACATTTGGGGAAATCCTTTTCTTTGCAAGCTGGGCCTCCCACCACTGAGTGGGGCAGGATGCTGGGTGAGGGCGGCGGAGGGAGGAAGGAATGAAGGAGAGATGAGGATGAGGGAGCGGGAAGACGGAAACGCATGAGTGAGGGGGAAGGAAGAAGGCGTGAAGGAGAGACGAGGTGGAGGGAGGAGGGAACACGACTCAGCGGGAGGAGGGAGGCGGAGAGGAAGAAGAAACATGTGGAAAGTGAGGCGCACGAAACCCAAGAGCAGGAGAGAGAGAGAGAGAGAGAGAGAGATAGAGAGAGAGAGAGACAGAGAGAGCAAATATAACAGACAACGAGGGATGAGGGAAACAGAAAAGGCACTCGGGGGCACGCAGAAACCTGGGACAGGAGGGAACCGATGAGGGGGGTCGACCATGAAAACAAGAACGTGGGGGTAATACTTTTTCCAAGGTGGCTCTGGAGGCCCCGAGGAGAACCCAATATCGCCCCAAGAGACCTCCACGAGTCCCCCAAGAGCTACGGGTAAGCGCTCGAGGGGTCAAAATCATTGAACAACCAGGCGTGAAGGAGAAACGACGAGGATGGAAGAGGGCAACGGACGCAGCGGGGAGAAGGGAGTGGGAGATGAATGAGGACGAAGAACGGGAAACGCAGGAGAACCGAGAGAAAGGGAGAGATCCGGGAGAACAAACAGCGAAGGGTGTGGAAGACGGAAACGCATGAGGGAGGCTGAGAGAGGTAGGAAGGAAAATGACACAGGGGGGAGGAGAGAAGAAGCGAGATAGGAGGTGGATGTGAAACGGGAGGCGCAGGAAAACCAAGAGCAAGAAATAATGATCAAGGAGAAAAGGCGGCGAGTGCTGGGGGGAAGCGGAAACGCACTCGGGGGCACGCCAAATTCTGGGACAGGAGGAAACAAAGGGGGGAGACGTTGAAAAAAGGGTTTGAGGATTTCCCCTTTTGTTGTCAAGCTGGGTCTCCTACCACATGGTGGTGCAGGATGCTGGGCGAGGGAGGCGGAGGGAGGAAGAAGTGACGGAGAGATGGGGATGAGGGATGGAGGGGCCGAAACAGCATGAGGGAGGCGGATAGAAGAAGGCGTGAAGGAGAGACGAGGTGGAGGAATGAGGGAAAGGGACGCAGCGGGGAGGAGGGAGGTGGAGAGAAAAGAGAAGGATGTGGAACGTGAGCTGCAAGCCACCCAATAACAAGAGAGATATCCAGAAGAACGGACAACGAGGGATGAGGGAAACAGAAAGGCACTCGGGGGCACGCCAAAGCCTGGGACTGGAGGTTGGGGCTTCCTGGGGGCCTATTCGGGGCCTCTTGGAGCCTCTTTTTTCGTGGTTCTCTGGGGATTTGTCGGCGGTCATCTTTGGTCAGCTAGGGCTCGCCCAAAGCGACAGAGGCCGAGGTCGAGGACGGCGAGGGGCGGACAAAAGCGGCGAGGCGCGCGGGCGCACGGGAGTTTGTCCGTTGTCGACCTCAGGGGGCTATCAACTGGACCCGGGACCGTCAGGCAACGACTCACGCTGAAAAAACTGGCCGTAGGGAAGGTGGCCAGACCTCTGGGGGTCCACGCATCAGAAAGACTGGAGCGCCAGATGTCGGGGTATTGCAGCGGCCAGACTCTGAGCGACGTAGCTCGCAGCGTTCCTCGGCTCCTCAGTGTCCTCAGCGTGCGACAGAGCGGTGGGTCTCGTGAAACCCTACCACAGCCGACGTCCACGCAGGAACTCTCCCAAGGGACGGTCCGCGACCTTCAGCCCAGGACCAAAAACCCAGGGCTCCACGGCGGTACCACGTGAAACACAGAAGCCAGAGGCGGAGCACGATTAAAACACCCAATGGGGGGGTCAGGCTCCAAAACGGGGCCCAACTTAGGCCCTGACCCCCCCCCTCCGCCCCACCTCAAAGGCTACGGCCAGGAACGTCTCTGTCGCATGTCGCGAGGGCGGCCCTGGCGACACGCTACGGCCCACGCGAGTGGATAGCGTGTCGCTGCGATCCTCGGGACGCCGACGCGCGGGAACTGGGACGTGGATAGCACAGACATGCGACGTCCTGATTTGTCAATACGCGGCCCCCGAAGTCCCGACCCTTTCCCCGGGGACGGCTCTTCATCCTGAGACGTTCCTTGACGGAAGAAGAGGAAGAGGAGGAGGAGGAGGAGGAGAAGAGGAAAAGGAGGAGGAGGAGGAGGAGGAGGAGGAGGAGGAGGAAGAGGAGGAGGAGGAGGAGGAGGAGGTGGGAGAGCAGGAGCAGGAGGAGGAGGATGAGAAGGAGGAGGAGGAGGAGGAGGAAGATGAGGAGCAGGAGGGGGAGGAGCAGGAGCAGGAGGAGGAGGAGGAGGAGGAGGAGGAAAAGGAAGGGGAGGAAGAGGGGGATCGGCCCGCCAAAGGAGCGCGGTTGAGGCGGCACGACACGCCGCGACCCGAGGACCGACAAAATCATGTGGCTGGGGAGGCCCGCCTGTCTCTGCGGGCTTGGATGGGCCTGATGGTAGCTTCTGGGTAGCCGTTTTGGGACCGTGGTGGGGCCTCCTCGAGTTTGTTTTCTGGCCTCTCGAAGCCTTGTTTGGGCCTCCTGGGTGACTTTCGGGGGCCTCCTGGGGCCTCTTGGGGGCTCCTTGGGGCCTCCTGGGCACTCTTCAAGCGGGAGGGTCGAATCCCACCAGCCCTCTGGGCGTAGGTGGTCTAGAGCAGATCCTCTTCCACCCCTCCCTCTTCCCCCTTGGGGAGGGGTTTACCCCTCCCCCTACCCCCTCCCCTGGACCTGGACGGGGGGGGCCGCGGGTAGTTAGAGCGTCCCAAGATGGCCCAAGACGGCTCCAAGAGCGCCTCAGAGAACCCAAGATGAGCTCCAAGATGGCTCAAGATAGCGCAAGATCGCTCGAGATGGCTCCTAAGATGGTTCCAAGAAGCCCAAAGACGGCCCCAAGATAACTCCAAGTGGCCAAACAGCTCCCCAAGGAGGCCCCGAAGAGGCCAAAATCGTCCCAAAACCTAAGGAAAATCAATGATTTTTGCTTTCTCGCCTTTTCGCTTCCGATGGCCATCCGAGGCCTGGAGATGGTTCCAAGATGGCCCAAGAGGGCCCCAAGAGAGCCCCAAAAGAGCCCCAAGACGGCCCCAAGAGCGCCCAAGAGCACTCCAAGAGCGTTCCAAGAGGGGTCCAAGAGGCGATTTTAGGGGCTTCCGAGGGGGGGCGCTAATTAAACCCCCCCTCTTGTTTGATCGATCTCCTCCAAGATGGCCCCAAGAAGCGCCCAGGAAGCCCCAAGAGGTCCCAAGATGGCCCCAAAATGGCCCCAAGAGGCCCCCAAGAGGCCCCCCGGAGGCCCCCAAGAGACCCCCAAGAGGCCCCAAGAGCCCCCCCAGATGCACCCAAGATGCTCCAAGAGGCCTCGGCGAGAATGCCTAATCATTGATTCTACACAGGTTTTAGCCACATGGAGGCCTCTTGGGGGGGGGCACGGATTAAGATGACTCCAAGAGCGTCTGGGAGAGCCCAAAATGACCTCCAAGATGGCTCAAGATATCCCAAGATGTCTCATAATGGCTTCCTCTGTGTGCTGCCCACTTCTCTGATCGAGGCAATTCCTCTGGGCATCGTTTCTGGATGGGCTGGTGGGGATTCGCGAAGCGACAACAATTTCGCAGTCGTGGTCCCCCTCTTGGGCGCATCTTGGGGCCGTCTTGGGGCTCTCTTGGGCTGTCTTAGGCGCCTCTGGGGCCGTCTTGGGGCCCTCTTGGGCTGTCTTGGGGCGCTCTTGGGGGCTTATTGAGCCGTCTTGGAACGTCGGATAGCCGAGCAGGCGGAAAGGCCAAAATCGTTCCAAAACCGTTTTGTAACATTGACGATTTCGGCATTTTGAAGCGCTCTGGAGAGTCGTCTTGAAGCGTCTTGGAGTGCCTTGGGGCGCCTCTCGGGCCGTCTTGGGCCTATCTTGGGCGTCCTGGAGCGGTCTTTCGGCGACTCGGGGCCCGCGGGCCGTCTAGGGAGCCTCTGGAGGCCCTCCTGGACTATTTTGGACCTCCCCGGCCGCCCCGTCCTCCCGTGGGGGGGTCGAGGCACCTGTTTGTGGGCCCCGGGCCTGCCCCCCAAGGAATACATGTATATATATATATATATATACACACACACACACACATATATCCCTGGGCTCTCTTGGGGTCCGCTGGGCTCGCTTAGGCAATATTGAGGCCATGTCGGGGCCCCGTCTTGGGACGCCTTTGGGTGCGTCTTGGGCCGTCTTGGGCCAGGCTTAAGGGTTTCTTGGGCCGTCCTGGGGCTCTCTTGGGGGCCTCTTGGGCCGTCTTGGAGCGTCGGAAAGCAAAAAAGCAAGAACGCGAAAAACATTGAAAGAACCAATGACAAATCAGCGTTTGTGGCCTCTTGGGGTTCTCTTGGGAGGCCTCTTGGGGGCCGCTTGGGGCGTGTTGGTGGCCTGTGGGCTCGTCTGGAGGCCATGCTGGCGCGTGTTGGAGGTCCGCTGGCCTTTTAGGCAATCGTCAGGCCATGTCGGGGCCCTCCTGGGGCTGTCTTGAGCGGCTCCTGGGTTGTCTTGGGGCTCACTTGGGCCATCTTGGGACGCCTTTGGGGGCCTCTTGGGCTGTCTTGGGGCCGGCTCAGGGGCCTCTTGGACCGTCCTGGGGCTGTCTTGGGTGCCTCTTGGGCCGTCTGGGAGCGTCGCAAAACAGAAAAAGCGAGAAGGCAACAAACATAGAAAAAACAATGAAAAATCAACGTTTGTGGCCTCTTGGGGCTCCTTGGGAGGCCTCTTGCAGGCCGCTTGGGGCGTGTTGCTGGCTTCTGGCCTCGTCTGGAGGCCATGCTGGCGCGTGTTGGAGGTCCGCTGGGCTCGCTTAGGCAGTCTTCAGGCCATGGCGGGGCCCTCCTGGAGCTGTCTTGGGCGGCTCCTGGGCCGTCCTGGGGGCCTTTTGGGCCGTCTCGGGACGCCTTTGGGGGCTTCTTGGGCCGTCTTGGGGCCGGCTTAGGGGTCTCTTGGGCCGTCCTGGGGCTCTCTTGGGGGCCTCTTGGGCCGTCTTGGAGCGTCGGAAAGCAGGAAAAGCGAGAAGACAAAAAACATGGAAAAAACCAATGGAAAAAAACAACGTTTGTTGCCTCTTGGGGCTCTCTTGGGAGGCGTCTTGGAGGCCGCTTGGGGCGTGTTAGTGGCCGCTGGGCTCGTCTGGAAGCCATGCTGGCGCGTGTTGGAGCGCTCGCGGGCTGTCTTGGCTGGGCTGGAGCCCGCCCTGGCGGTCTCTGGAGCCGAACGGGAACCCTTCCGAGCGGCCCCGGGGGCCCTGCACCCCCATGCGCCCCCGAGGTCCTTGGGCTCGGCCAGGGGACTTCGTCCCCCGGTATATATATATATATATATATATATATTATATCAGATATATATTAATATATATATGTGTCCTGGACTTCGGAACAAACGTTCTGCTCGCGTCAAGGACCTTCGAGCAAAGCGCCCTCCTCCTCCTCCTCCTCCTCCTGTTCCTCCGCCCCCTCCCTTCTCCTGCTCCTGCTCCTCCTCCTCATCCTCCTGCTCCCCCTCCCCCTCCGCACCCCCATGCCCTTCCTCACGATCCCCCGCCTCCTCCTCCTCCTCTGTTCCTCCTCCTCATCCTCGTTCCTGTCATTTCCCTCCCTGTTGAGCCCAGAAACAAGCGAACCGCCTGAGACATCCCCACAATATGGCCGCGAACGTGCCCGTGCAACCACCCCTGGCGGCTCCCCATAGGGGTGCTGCAACCAGCGCCCCGCTGAGACATCGTCACAATCTGCTCTCCAAGCGAAGGATGTTGAGCCCAGAACAAGCAAACCGCCTGAGACATCCCCACAAAATGGCCGCGAACGAGCCCGTGCAACCACCCCTGGCGGCTCCCCTTAGGGGTGCTGAAACCAGCGCCCCGCCTGAGACATCCTCACAATCTGCTCTCCAAGCGAAGGATGTTGAGCCCGGAAACAAGCAAAGCGCCGGAGACATCCCCACATAATGGCCGCGAACGAGCCCGTGCAACCACCCCTGGCGGCTCCCCTTAGGGGTGCTGAAACCAGCGCCCCGCCTGAGACATCCTCTCAATCTGCTCTCCAAGCAAAGGATGTTGGGCCCAGAAACAAGCAAACTGCCTGAGACATCCCCACAAAATGGCTGCGAACGAGCCCGTGCAACCACCCCTGGCGGCTCCCCTTAGAGGTGCTGAAACCAGCGCCCCGCCTGAGACATCGTCACAATCTGCTCTCCAAGCGAAGGATGTTGAGCCCAGAAACAAGCAAACCGCCTGAGACATCCCAACAAAATGGCAGCGAACGAGCCCGTGCAAACACCCCTGGCGGCTCCCCTTAGGGGTGCTGAAACCAGCGCCCCGCCTGAGACATCCTCACAATCTGCTCTCCAAGCGAAGGATGTTGAGCCCAGAAACACGCAAACCGCCTGAGACATCCCCACAAAATGGCAGCGAACGAGCCCGTGCAACCACCCCTGGCGGCTCCCCTTAGGGGTGCGGCGGCTCCCCTTAGGGGTGCTGGAACCAGCGCCGCCTGAGACATCCTCACAATCTGCTCTCCAAGCGAAGGATGTTGAGCCAGAAACAAGCAAACCGCCTGAGACATCCCCACCAAAATGGCCGCGAACGAGCCCGTGCAAACACCCCTGGCGGCTCCCCTTAGGGGTGCTGAAACCAGCGCCCCGCCTGAGACATCCTCACAATCTGCTCTCTCCAAGCGAAGGATGTTGAGCCCAGAAACAAGCAAACCGCCTGAGACATCCCCACAAAATGGCCGCGAACGAGCCCGTGCAAACACCCCTGGCGGCTCCCCTTAGGGGGTGCTGAAACCAGCGCCCCGCTTGAGACATCCTCCAAATCTGATGTGTGTTGAGTAAGTCTGAGTATGAGTAGGTCTGAGTATGAGTATGCCTGAGTATGAGTAAGTCTGTGTATGAGTAAGTCTGTGTATGAGTAAGTCTGGGTATGAGTAGGTCTGTGTATGAGAAAGTCTGTGTATGTGTACGTCTGAGTATGGGTAAGTCTGAGTATGCGTAATACTGTGTATGAGTAAGTCTGGGTATGAGTAAGTCTGTGTATGAGTACGTCTGGGTGTGAGTAAGTCTGTGTATGAGTAAGTCTGTGTATGAGTATGTCTGAGTGTGAGTAAGTCTGAGTATGAGTAGGTCTGAGTATGAGTAAGTCTGAGTATGAGTAAGTCTGAGTATGAGTAGGTCTGAGTATGAGGAAAGAGGAGGAGGGGAGGAGGAAAGAGGAGGAGGGAGAGGGAGTAGGAGGCGTCCAAGTAATAACAAGAACCCCATCTTAGGATATGGGGAAAAAAACGCCCCGCACCCAGAACCTCGAACCTGCCCGCCATTCCTGCTGGCCGGAACCGGTGCGGGGCCCCCTCAGACCCCTGGACGGCTCCACGGAGGGTCTGCTTGTCGTGCGAGCGCGCCCCTTCCCCAATTGCCCTTGGCGGCATCCCCCGAGGCCAAAACGGGGTGGCATCCCCCGAGGCGTCTCCCAGCACAGGCACGGGTGCGAAGCACTGCGGCCGGGGGATGGGCGCCTGCCACTACTCGAGCAGGAGGTCCACTTCAGCATCGATT
This sequence comes from Prorocentrum cordatum, assembly GCA_963575745.1. Classification (NCBI taxonomy): domain Eukaryota; class Dinophyceae; order Prorocentrales; family Prorocentraceae; genus Prorocentrum; species Prorocentrum cordatum. Next base: position 195,170 of record CAUYUJ010015358.1, read on the forward strand.
GAGTACACAATTCTTTTGTCCGTCGAATTTACGAAGGATGCGTGGAGTGCCACGAAGATCTACGGAGCATGGTACGCATTCTTCGCAGATTCGACGAGCAGGCCGGTTATGCAGCACATCAATTCTGGAGTCGACCTCCTACTCGAACGACCTTCTCCCCCGAGACCAAAGCGGGATGTCATCCCCAGAGGCGTCTCCCAACACAGGCACGGGTGCGAAGCACTTCGGCTAGGGGGGCCGCCTGCCATTACTCGAGTGGGAAATCGACTACATAATCGATGTATTCCCAAACTTGCTTTGCCCACCGACTCTACGAAGAGTACGTCGGATGCTCCGTGGATTTACGGAGCATTCTACGCATCCTTCGTAGATTCGACGAACCAGCCGATGCTGAGGTACATCGGTTCTGTAGTCGATCTCCTACTCGAACTACCCATGGCGGTATCCACCGAGGCCACAGCGGGGTGAAATCCCCCGAGGCGTCTCCCAGCACAGGCACGGGTGCGAAGCACTGCGGCCAGGAGAGGGGCGCCCGCCATTACTCGAGTAGGAGGTCTGCTACATAATCGATTGACCCAAGATTTATTTGTCCATCAAGTCTACGATAATGACGTAGAATGCTGCGCAGATGTACGAAGCTTGACACCCACTCTTCGTAGATTCGAGGAGCAGACCGATTGTGGGGAACATCGACTCTGAAGTCGATCTCCCGCTCGAGTGGTGGCAGGCGTCCCTCCCCAGGCCCCAGGGCTTCGCGCCCGTGCCCGTGCTGGCAGACGCCCCGGGGGATGCCCTCCCCCAGCCGCCATGACAACAGAACCTCAGCCGATTGAGGAAGGACTCCCCGGGTGGGCCCCCCAGAGCGCCCGGATGCACGAGGGGCGCCAGAGGAACAACCACGGAAGGACCTGACGACCGGCGACCCTCTTCCAAACCCGAGCTGCTCCTTATCTCGGCGGGGCCGAAGCCCGCTGCGATTGAGGAAGGACTCCCCGGGTGGGCCCCCCAGAGCGCCCGGATGCACGAGGGGCGCCAGAGGAACCACCACGCAAGGACCCGACGACCGGCGACCCTCTCCCCAACCCCGAGCTGCTCCTTGCCTCGGCGGGGCCGAAGCCCGCTCCAGGCAGCAGATGCGGTGGCCCCCCGTTCCCTACCCCTCCCTTCGGCCCCACATGGGGGTCTGCTGTTGAACAGGGACCGACCGTCCCGGCATTCCTCTAGTCATACCACGAAATGTTCTTAGAACCCCAAAATGTTCCAATAACAAAAACAATGTTCTCAGAACATACGCCCGATGTGATAAAACAAGGCAGTCCCAGCCAGAAATGTTCTAAGAACATTTCGTGGAAACTACAAAAGATTCTTAGAACATTGTTTGGTGGGGCTATAGGCGAGCCGGGACGCTTCGCCACTGCTTGATTCTGAGGAGGCCTCCTGGTCGTAGGGAGGGCTTCCCAGAGGCCCCTCTGCCGTCCACAGAAGTCCTCCAAGCTTCCCGCGGGGCGGAGGAGGAGGGAACAAAAAGTGGCATAAACATCAAAACTCGGAGGTCCGCGCGGATTTCTCGGATCGGCGCTGGGGACCCCCCTCCCTGGCGCGCGGAGCGCGCCAGGGGCGCCGCCGGGGGGGCCCCGCGCCGATCCGAGAAATCCGCGCGGACCTCCGAGTTTTGATGTTTATGCCACCTTTTGTTCCCCCT
>CAUYUJ010015358.1:201871-219371 GCA_963575745.1 Prorocentrum cordatum
GGACGCCCAGAAGACCGAAGCACGGCCTCGGACGCCCAGAAGACCGAAGAACTGAGCACTCCCAGAGTCAGATTTTCAAAAAACACCATCGGACATCGCTGATGTTTGACTACCTACCAAACCACCCCAACCCAACCCGAAGACCCGAATTTGACCCGAATTTCGGGTTGGGGGGGGTACTGATTCTTCGTGTTTTTTCGACGTTCCCCGACCCCCCCCCACTGGAAATGAAGGGCAAATTGAGGCCTTTGGGTTGGGTTGGGGTGGTTTGGTAGGTGGTGAATGTTTGCGTTTCGAAAGGGTCTTCGAGCGTCTGGTGGGTGTCTGGGGCCTCTGTGGGCTCTCCCGTGGCCGCCCCGCCGCCCCCCTGACCGATGCGGGCCCGTCGCCCTGGCCCACCCGGGGGCCTTGCGGGGGCCCGGACAGCGCAGGGGGCCGTGTCTGCAAGGGCGTCCCGTGTGGCTCCGGGGCCAAGGACCCGGCGGGGTCCCATTATACTAGGTCGCTCAAGGATAGCACGAACGACATAGCACAAATCGTGAAAGCGAGTTTGGCATATGAACAATAATTTCCATGTTTTGGATCGAGAACGTTGTTTTCCGACCGAGGACCGGCGGGGTCCCATTAACGGGGGGGCATCGCAGGATCCCGTGTTAGAGGAGGGAGCCGATGTGTGCATCGATGTGCACATATAATACAAAAAACAGATAATAATAAGATCAATGATGGCATCATACGAACAATCATGCGAATCATAGTTGCAATGCTACAAATGATAATACTAATGGTAATACTAATAATCATCCGAATACGAATGATACTGCTACGAATACAAATGCTAAACCGTAACAACAAGCAGTACATGCAAAGAAAACCAGAAAGTGAGAGAGAGAGAGAGAGTAAGAGAGAAAGAGACAGAGAGAGAAGAGAGAGAATAAATAAAGAGAGATAATGACATATATATATATAGAGAGAGAGAGAGAGAGAGAAAGAAAAAAAAAAGGAGAGAGAAAGAGAGAGAGAGAGAAGTCTTGAGAGCACTACGCCCTGGGACTACAAGACTGGAGCTCTCCTTTGTGCGGTTTTCTCACAACTCGGCGCAGACGCCAGGAACATGTCGATCCCAGAAACCGCGCCCCTGGGGCTTCTCAGCGAGGCTCCAGGGCCTAGCTCCTGCTGCACTGAAGCCGCGCGATGCAGATCCGCGGCGTGATTGCTTCCGCTCCACGGCTCCCAGCGAAGCCTAGTCCCGAGTGGCCCTGCTCCTGCTCCCTCCTGCTCGTGCTTCCTCGCGCTCCTGCTCCTTCTACTCCGCCTTATCCTCCTCCTCCTCCTCCTCCTTCTCTTCCTCTTCCTCCTCCTCCGCCTTATCCTTATGTTTGTTGTCCCCCCCCTTCTCCTCGTCCTGGCCGCGGGAGGAGGGATGAAGACACAGTGGAGGAGAAAGAGGAGGAGGAGGAGGAGGAGGACGAGGACGAGGAGGACGAGGGTGGAGGAGGATGGAGGAGGGAGGGTGGGGGTTGCTGTGTGCACTGGCCTCTTGGCTCTGCCTCGCTCCTTTCCTCCCCCCCTCCCGCAGACCATGCCCGGGTGTGCGCATGGCACCGGTGATCCTCTCCAGTGGATCCCTGTGGGCCGGCCGCGCGCGCGTAGGCTGGTGCGCGCGGCCTCCGCTTGCCTGCCTGACTTGACTTGCTCCGCCTCGACGCTGCGCGCGAGGCCGTGGCCGCCGAACAAGTGTGTGTGTGTGTGTGTGTGTGTGTGTGTGTGCGGGTGTGTGTGTGTGTGTGTGTGCGTGTGTGTGTGTGTGTGCGTGTGTGCGCGCGGGTGTGTGTGTGTGTGCGTGTGTGTGTGTGTGTGCGTGTGTGCGCGCGCGCGTGTGTGTGTGTGTGTGTGTGTGCGTGTGTGTGTGTGTGTGTGTGTGTGTGTGTGTGTGTGCGGGTGCGCGCGTGTGTGTGTGTGTGTGTGTGTGTGTGTGTGTGTGTGCGGGTGCGCGCGTGTGTGTGTGTGTGTGTGTGCGCGTGTGTGTGTGTGTGTTGCCAGTGCGTGTGTGTGTGTGTGTGCTTTGTGCTTTGTGCTCTGTGTAGGTTTTGTGTGTGTTGTGTGTTTGTGTATGAAGTTTTGTGTGTGCGCGTGTGTGTGCGTGTACCAGCAGGAGGTACCCCTGCTCCCTGACAGCCTCCTAGGCACCTCTGGGAGCCAGCAGAACCCACGAGAAGACTCAGAAGTACCCTTGCTCCCTCAGCAGCAGCAGCAGCAGCAGCAGCAGCAGCAGCAGCAGGGCAGAGAAAAAGAGAGGGAGGCCGCGGCGGAGTCGGCGGAGGCTGCGGAGGCCGCGGAGCATCGGGGGCCCGAAGCGGCGGAAGCCCCTGAAGGTGCGGAAGAGGCACAAGCCTTCATCCGCGTCTCTGGATTAGAACGGGGCGGGCAGGAGTTGGCCCCCGAAAAAGCTGACGGCAGCCACAACAGTCAGCTAAGCGAGATCCCGGAACAGCAGGGGTTCGCCTGCCACACCGTGCCACCCCCACCTCCCCCTCAAAACAATCAGACCGTCAGCAGTCCTCTGGGAGCGCCACAGACCCAGCAGGGGGACCACGGACCAACCGTCCAGACGCAGGACAGCGAAGCCATCCACTGGCTCGTCGGGAGAAACCCCTTCGCGCCTATTCGCCCCCCTTCCCCTGCCAGTGAACCCGCTCTAATGGGCGGCGAACCCCAAGCGCTCCCTCCAGACGTCCAGGGCACGACTGACAAAGAATCTTGCGCTCTGACAGCGGAAACGGTGTCGCCGTGCGCGCGCGCGCCTGGCACAACCAGCGGCGCCTCCGAGACCGGCGAGAGTGCTGCGTTGACCGAAGGGGGTGCACCCGGGAGCGACGGCGGGCACAGGCCCGAAGGCGAACGCCAGCGAAAGCGGCCTCTCCCCGCACGCCACAGGGCAGCGTCCGCCCTGGCTGCCGGATACGATCCGACCCCCGCCCGGCGGCCAACTACGCGGCCCGCCTCTCCCCGCAGAGCCCCGCCAGGCGCGCGGCCGGAACTGTCGCGAGCAGATCGCGAGCCCTCCGGCCAGGACAGCGAGGCCGGTACGCCGGAGACTTGCGGCCAGAATGCACGGCAGCACCAATGGCCTGACCCGCGCCAATGGCCAGAGCCCACGGACCCCGACAAGGGACAGCAGCTGTACAAAACAGAATTCGACAACGTCCAGTGGGACCTTCCCGGGGAGACACCCGCCGAGGCGATAAGGCGGCCCCAAGTCACCCTGGGAACATGTTCACAGGCACCCGGCACGCTTTCGCCAAGCGGCAGGCCGCGCCTGGCAGCAAAGGCGCGCTCGACCCGCTTCGGCAAGACCCGCAAACCTGCCACCTCTTCCTGGAATCCCCCCGCAGCCACAAGTGCGACGTACGGGTCGTCAGCGACGCGGTGGGCCTCGACATCGACTGGGCTCGGCTGCGGCGTCTGCGCCCGGGTCGAAGCGGCGGAGCGAGCAGGGATCACCACGCGGCAAAGGGCCACCCGAACACCCAGGCACCCAGGAAAGACAAAAAAACAATGGCGGGCCGTCTCCCCACAGTAGCCGTTGCTGCCCCACCTCGTGGCATCGCACGCGCGGGGATCAGGCGCGAGGGCGGTGGTCACTGGCAGCAGGCCCGTTGCTGCCCAGCAAAACGCGGCCTGCGGCATTGGGGCCCAACGTGGTTTTTCACAGCAGAGGGATCTGAGCGTGCGCGAAGGACTGACAATGGCAGCAAGCACTGTTCCCGCTCGACGGGTGCGCCACCTTTCCCACGGGTGGGGCGCCTACCGAGGGGGAGGGGGGGGCGGCTTCCCCCCGCCTCTCTCCTTGGGGGCCAGGCGGGCGTCGCAGCGCGTGTGGCGGAGGCGGAAAGTGGCACCTTCACTGCTCCTCCATCTTCTGACCCATGCGGCGACTAGCTGCGACCCCCGATGTCTCCCCCCCCCGCTGCCTGGTCACACTGCAGTTTCACATCGGCCGCGGCTTGCTGCGACCCTGGAGGGCCGTCATAGGAGAGCGCTGGGATCTGGGGACACACCTTTCATCAAATTGTGATGCGCGGCGGTTAGCGGCGACCCCCGAGTCAATGAAAGGGCCGCAACCAGACTCAGCGACCCTGGACGCACGCGGGGGCCTGCCTGAACCGCGGGCCCGGGGCCTCCCACGGGGGCTCAAGGCACCCTCGCATCCCAGTTCTGGCAGCCAAGGGCCATCCTTCGCCACCCCCCGTGCACGCTTCGTCTTCACAGCGCCCGCTGTCATCAGTTGCAGCGCTGAGAGCAGGCGCAGGCGCGTGAAGGGTGGACACTGGCAGCAGCTCCTTCCCGCCCAGCAAGGCGGCAGGTGGCCAACGTGATCTGTGACTGCAGTGGGATATGAGTGTGTGTCCCGCGGGTACTCCTGGGGCTCTTGCATCCCGGCGCTGTCCTCCCCGGGGCGTCTGCCGTTCGGGCTCGGGTCCGCCCTCTGGGGCCCAGGTACTCTTGCATCCGGTGCTGTCGGTTCAGCGGAGGCGGAGGCACAATCCAATCAATAGAGATCCACATGTTCCGGCGCATTCCGGGATGTGGGATGCTAAGTTGGAGCCCGCGTCGTCAGTGGCAGCGCTGGGATCAGGGGACACACCGACCATCAAATTGTGATGTGCGTCGGTAAGCTGCGACCCCCGAATCAATGAAAGGGACCGCAACCGGACCCAGCGACCCTGCAGCCAAGGGCCGTTCTTCGCCACCCCACCGTGCACGCTTCGTCTTAACGGCGCCCACTGTCATCAGTTGCAGCGCTGAGAGCAGCTGGGATCAGGGGACATGCATACCATCAAATCGTGATGTGCGGCGGTAAGCTGCGACCCCCGAGTCAACGAAAGGGACCGCCACCGGACACAGCGACCCTGGACGCACGCGGGGGCCTGCCTGGACCACGGGCTCGGGGCCTCTCACGGGGGCTCAAGGCACCCTTGCATCCCAGTTCTGGCAGCCAAGGGCCGCCCTTCGCCACCCCCCTGTGCACGCTTCATCTTCGCGGCGCCCACTGTCACCAGTTGCTGCGCTGAGAGCAGGTGCGTGAAGGGTGTGCACTGGCTGCAGCTCCTCCCCGCCCAGCATGGCGGCAGGTGGCCAACGTGATCTGTGACTGCAGTGGGATATGAGTGTGTGTCCCGCGGGTACTCCTGGGGCTCTTGCATCCCGGCGCTGTCCTTCCTGGGGTGTCTGCTGTTGGACTCGGGTCCGCCCTCTGGGGCTCAGGTACTCTTGCATCCCGGTGCTGTCGGTTCAGCGGAGGCGGAGGCACTATCCATTCAATCGTGACCCACATGCTCCGGCGCATTCCGGGATGTGGGATGCTAAGTTGGTGCCCGCGTCGTCAGTGGCAGCGCTGGGTTCAGGGGGCACACATACCATCAAATTGTGATGTGCGGTGGTGAGCTGCGACCCCCGTGTCAACGAAAGGAACCGCAACCGGCCACACCGACCCTCAAATAAAAATCATAGCGGCGATATTCGGTGACAGGGGGACGTCGACAGAAGCAACCCCCCCTGCGCGCCAGCCTACCAGCCTGTCGTTTCAGGCCTCAGTTTTGGCAGCTTCAGCTCCAGGGGCGAGTAGCTGCGACTCCCCAGGACCCACCCCCGGAGGCGCATCTCGCTGCTGGCCCACATTCCGCGTCGACCGCGGCCCTGGTGGGCCGTCACCCGTTCGCAGTGGACTGCGGCCTCGGTGGGCCATCACCCGTTCGCACACATTCAACAGTGACCTCAGCGGCGATTAGCTGCGACCCCCTCGATGTAAAATGTATCCTAGCGGCGGTCAGCTGCGACCCCCCGTTCTTCCACGCATGTGCTCGCGGCGAGTAGGTGCGACCCCCAGGATCTCAGCGGCGAGTAGCTGCGACCCCCGAGGACATTAAAGAGAGATCATAGCGGCGATCAGCTGCGACCCCCGAGAATGACCCAAGAGATGAACATGGCCCCTTGCCCTCGGATTCGGGGCCAGGCCGAAGGGCGAGACGGTGCTCCGCCTCGCCTCTCCCCTCTCGGGCCTGGCGGGTGTCCCCCGCCCTCGGCCTCGGGGCCTGCCAGACGTGCTATCAGACGTCTGGGCGGTTGCCCCCCCTCCCAAGGCCGCCCGTGTTCCGCGTTTCTTGGGGTTTGGCTCCCACTCTCAGCGGGGTTTGCTTCGGCCCTGGAGGACCTCGTGGTGTGTGTAGGGTCACGGGTCTGGGGGGCAGTGCCAATCGGCGGACTGGGCCTGGTTTGCCTCCTGGCCCCCATGTCCTCCACAGTGCAGCTCCCCCCGGGCGCTTCGCCCTATGGCACCGCTGAAGGCAGCACTATCACCAGTGCCGCCCCCCCCTCCCTCCCCCCGCTGGCGGCGCATCCCTCGCCTGCGGGCCCCCCCCCTCTCTGAGGCCTGGCGCCGTGCCGGCACGCGCTGCGTGGCCCACAGTGGCTTGTTCCCTTCATGCTCTGTGGGGTTGTCTCTCGGGTGTTGGGTCGCCACGGAGTGAGTGGTTCAGCCTTCCGCAGCAGGAACAGCACCCCAGGCTCATCCACCAGCTTCCGGCCAGTGCGCTGCACCATGTTCCGCGACAGCTGCTCCCTGACTTGCAGTCGTCGTCGTGGGCGTTCGGAGTCTGGCGCCCCACAGGCGACTCACTCCACCGGCCTCTCATTTGCCTCCACTGCAGCAGGACCCCCCTGGCAGGCAGCGCCGACGTCATCACCACCGGACGGCGGTGCTCACCACGCCAGCGGATCTCTTCGCTCCAGGGATCGGCATCGCAGTTGCGCCTTGGGCACAGCCGCATGGCTCCCCTCGGCACTGGGAGGCGGAGTACTGAGGACTGGGCGCTGAATGGTTCAGCCTGCAGCGCCTGTACAGCCCTGTGAATTTAGTGCACTTTGTTCTGTGCACGTGCAACTGCGAGAGTGTCTTGCAGATGCGAGCTTTGCCCGCCGACTCTGGCGGCAACTGTCTCGCAAATTAGCCCCGTACCGCCACCCGGACGCCGCTTTCGCTCCTTGACCGTTGCCTGGGAGCCGCCGACCAAAACAAGTGTGCGTGCGTGTGTGCGTCTGTGTGTTGCATGTGTGTGCGCGTGTGTGTGTGTGTGTGATTTGTGATGTGTAGGCTTTGTGTGTGTTGTGTTGTGCGTTGTGTGTTTGTGTATGAGTCTTGTTTGTGCGCGCGTGTGTGTTGTGCGTGTGCGCGTGCGTGTGCGTGTTGGGCGTGTGCGCGTGCGTGTGCGTGTGAGCGTGTACATGTGTGTGCATGTGTGTGTGGGCGTGTGTGTGTGTGTTGTTGTTGTGGTTGTGGTTGTTGTTGTTGTTGCTGTTGCTGTCGTTGTTGTTGTTGCTGTTGCTGTCGTTGTTGTTGTTGTTGTTGTTGGTGGTGTTGTTGTTGTTGTTGTTGTTGGTGTTGTTGTTGTTGTTGTTGTTGTTGTTGTGGTTGTGGTTGTGGTTGTGATTGTGGTTGTTGTTGTTGTTGCTGTTGCTGTTGCTGTCGTTGTCGTTGTTGTTGTTGTTGTTGGTGGTGGTGGTGGTGGTGTTGGTGTTGTTGCTGTTGTTGTTGTTGTTGTTGTTGTTGTTGTTGTTGTTGTTGTTGTTGTTGTGGTTGTTGTGTGTGTGTGTGTGTGTGTGTTGGGGGAGGGATGGGGGGGGGGGGCGGGAGAGGGTGGGGGGGGGGGGGGCAGAGCTGCAGCAGGGGACAGGCTGGGGAGGGGGGAAAAGGTTGGAAAGGGGGGTGGGGAGAGGCTGGGCGCGAAGAGAGGTGGGGTGGTGTGGGAGGGGGGGGGGGGCGCGCACGCCGAGGCGAGCGCCCCTCGCCAGTACTCGCGGCTGCCGGTGCCCCGCTCCTGCGCGGGGGGAGGGGCGGGGGCCGCCCGCCGCCCGAGGGGGGGCCGGGGCCAGCACGCCCCGAGGGAGCGAGGGCGGAGGCTCGAGGAGCGAGGCTCAAGTCGGGCCTGTCCCCCTACAGGGGGACTGTGGACGAAAGATAAGAGCTAGTCACACAGTGCCCTAAAATATTCGAAAAATGGTAAAAAAAAATCTCGCCCCCAGACTCGTCTTTTGGCTCTCTTAGAACACTCCTCCTGTAGAGGGACGGGCCCGACTTCGAGCGAGGCGGGGGGGATCGAGGTCCCTAGTTTTGCCCTCGGCCCTCCTCGAGGGTCGAAGACGACGGCGACGGCGACGACGACGACGACGAACCAACCACCCCAAGGGCCACGACCACAGGAGGGGGGGGGGGGGACGATCCCGTTCGCAAGGCCTTCGCGAGGCTCACGGGCGTACCCATCCAGCGGGGGGGGGGGGGGCTCATTCCCACATGCATTGGAGGGAGGGGAGGAGTGGGGCAAACATGGATTATATATGTGATTTTCCTTTGGTTTCGAGGGGCTTAAGTATCCCCGTCTTCGGGGGTGGGCTGGCGGTGGCGGGGCTGAGAAACCATGGCATCGCACAGCGGTGCGCAAGACAGCATCGCATTTCATGCCGTGGCATGGCACCGGATGGCTTGGAGGGTACATGGCCCGTCTACGAAAGGACAAGGCCTGTCCGGACTGCCAGCTCCAGGCTCCATGTCCTCCGCAACCGTGCCTGCCCGATGTGGGCTCTTTCGAATGCCAACTGCAGGACTGGAGCGCGGGAACGAGGCCAGGATCGAAAACGGGAATAAGGCCACCGCTTCAGCGGGAGCACGATTTGGGAGGATCGAAGCACTGGAACGAGGCCAGCGCTACAGCGACAGCACTACCAATGCTGCTGCGGGGACACGATTTGGAACAACCAGAGGCGCGGGAACGAGGCCAGCGATGCAGCGGGAGCACGATTTTGAATGTCCGAAGCGAGGAAATGAGGACGGCGCTGCAACGGGAACACTATTTTGGAATCGCCAGAAACGATCGGATGCAAAACACATAAGAAAAACCAAACCATGAGATCCTGTGTAAATAAACAAGAGGGACACTCTCCAGACAGAGTTAGGGAGAGAGGAGACCAGTATTCAGACTGTGTAGATGTGTTGAGGAGGATGGGGGAGGCGGGAGGTGGGGGACGGGGGGCGCTGCTGAGTCAAAACGAGGACCCGACTCCACAGGACGACTCGGAAAAACGCCCGTCGCGATCCCCCACGGCGCCAGCGCTGGCGCCGTGGAAGATCGCGAAGGTTTTTTGTTTTTATGTATTATTATTACTTTTACTATAATAATAATAGTGATACTACTAATGGTACTACTACTACTACTAATACTACTACTACTACTACTACTACTACTACTACTGCTACTACTACTACTACTACTACTACTACTACTACTACTACTACTACTACTACTACTACTACTACTACTACTACTACTACTACTACTACTACTACTACTACTACTACTACTACTACTACTACTACTACTACTACTACTACTACTACTACTACTACTACTAATATACATACATATGTATGTATCTATACATATACGTGCATATATCATAATTAGATAAAACATGACATTTGAACAAGACATGCAATGTTACACGACAGTGCGCAGTCTCGGCGGCACGCCCAGGGGCAAGTGAGAGGGGGCAGACCTTCTCAAAGGCGGCGCGGCTTCGCGGAAGCCCTCCGACCTGCTGAGCAGCCGTCCCTGTCTTCGGAAGCGGGGGCTCGGGAAGCTTCTCGGGCGGCCAAAGGGCCCCGAGCCCTCTGAGAAGGCCCGCCCCTCTGACCTCTCCCCCCCTTGGGAGCGCCGTCGATTGTCACCACGATGCCAGCGTCGTCGTTTTGCCATGCCCGTGGATGGCAGGGAGGAGGCCTGAGTCTCACGCCCTGCGCCCCGGTGCGGTCCTCGAGCAGACGCCCGTGGAGCCGGGCCTGCTCCTCCTCGGGGCAGGCGGAAACAGCGGCAGGCCGCCGAGGGGAACCCGCCAGCGCGCGGCTGTGCCTGAGATCCTGCCGACCTCCGGCGGCCGCTCGGGACGACCCGCGCACCCCCGGAACGCTCCCAGCGAGGCGGCGCCGCTGGAACGGATGCCCGAGGCTGGAAAACCTTCGAGACCTGACGGACACGTCCAAGAGTCTCGAGCCGGATGCTCGGGGCGCCCACCTCCCCGCTGCGGCGACAGACCCCTGGGCAGACTCCTCCTCCGCCGTCTCCGCCAGGGCCCGCCACCTCGCGGGGACAGCCGGCGACCATAACTACATCGGGGACAGAAGCTGGGGGTGTCCTGCTCATGCCAACGCTCGTCGGAACACCGACCAGCGGAGAGCTGGTTGTGATCGATGTCTAGCGTCCCAGGGCGGACAAATCGACCACAACTTCGGCCAAAATGTTCACGTCGAGGTCGGTGGGCTCTTCCCCGAGGGGCCCTCCCGGTGAATGCACTGAGTCGTGGCTGTGGTGATCTTGCCATCGCTCGGACATCCATCCCCTGTGGCGTTCTTCGGCTTCGTGCTGCGAGATGATCCGAGATGCTCCCAGCTGGACTAGATTTGGGTCGGGCATGTCCTCCTACAGGGGGATTTTGGGCGACAAAAATAAAAGAAGTCAATCAGTATGCAACAGCACGCAAAACAAATACTAGAAACATCGTCGCCCGACGATGTGTTGACTGTTGTGCATATTCCTCCTTTAGAGGGACATGCCCGACTTGAGACCAGACTTTCTGGCGCTGTCCTCGCCGAGGAAAAACGCACACGCCCGCGCGATGCCCATCTCTTTGGGGACGCCAAACGGCACCGACACCGCTGCCCCCCGCTGGGACCTCTCCCAGGGTGCGTTCTGACTGGGATTTCGGGGCGAATCCAGCGGTGGCGACGAAGGCCTCCCAGGAGGCCCGAACAGCGGAGAACGGCGGAAGGGTATGAGGTACGGTAGGGGGAAACAATTACTGAACACTCCCCCCCCCTCCCAAGCTCAAAGTTGGCACGCGCGAGGGAGACTGCGGTCGAGGTGCAACTCATCAGACCCACCGCCAACTTTAGGGGGAAAACAAACCTACCTCGCTTTTGACCACCCTCGCTTCCAAGAGATACCAAACGATGCCAAACTACGGCCTGTACTGGTCAGGCCGCTTGACGAGGAGGCGCGTGGTATGACTTGGCTTTGCCTGGAAGCGAAAGCGGGGTAGGTAATTCACGCTCTGACACTTTGAACATGGGGAGGGGGGGAGGCGTCGACGGATGAATGTGGCATGAATGCTCGCTATATTTGTTCCGAGGCCTGCCTCTTCCTCCTCTCTGACTCTTCTTCCTCAACGTACGGGTCGGGGAGGGGGAGGCGTTGACGGAGGAATGTGGCATGAGTGTTCGCTATCTATTTTTGCTCCGAGGCCTGCCTCTTCCTCCCCTCTGACTCTTCCTCCTCAACGTACGGGTCGGGGAGGGGGAGGCGTTGACGGATGAATGTGGCATGAATGCTCGCTATCTATTTCTGTTCCGAACCCTGCCTCTTCCTCCTCCCCTGAGATCCGACGTAGCGAAAAATTTGCAACCTCGTGAAAATCCGCGCCAGGAGCCCCCGACCCCATCTTTCTCCGTCATTTTCCGAGCCGGATCGATCTGTGAGGGCCCGGGACTCGAAAAAACAGCGAACACGCCCGGCTCGAAAAAATTGGATCGCCAGGATCTCAGGGTCTCCGCCTCTTCTCCTGGCCCCGGCCACCTGGCCAGGAGCTCGCCGGTCGCCCCCAGCAGCGGCGCTCCTGCTGCGGGGCCCCCGGCGGGGGGGTGAGCCCGCCCGGGCCCCGGGAACCCTCCACGTACGGGTCGGGGGGGGGCCGAGGAGGGAGGACGTGTATGGGGTTGGAGTACAAAGGTGCAGAACCCCTGATCCGTTGGCAGAGGATAGGAGGGAAAGATGGGGATCTTTTCCTCCTGTGCGATCAACCGTCTGATCTGATCGATACCAATACCTGAGCCCAGACGGCCAGGAGCAGGAGAACAAGGAGTACATATATGAGGGTATTACACGGGTTCTATTCACAGGGAGGACGTGGGGCGGGGGCAACATCATTATGGGTGGCGACATCCGCACCACACCCCCGCCAGCCATCGGTTCTACGATACTCTGCTCGGCATCGACGGGCGGGGCGGGGGCGGGTTTCGGATTTCGCCACGGGTCCGACGAATTCCGAGCCGTACCCCCGCCGCCTGTGGAGTTGCCAGGACCGTTGATCGGCGAGGGTAGGGTTCGGATGTCGCCGCCGAGTAATGATCCCATCGGGTCATGAACAAAATCACGACTGGAGGTTTTTGCAATTTTTCGGCCTCTGCCTCGCCAAGCCTCGGGACCGTCAACAGAACGGCTCAGGATGAAAAGCCGGTCACTGCGAAGAGCTGCAGACCTCTGGGGGGTCCACGTTATGAAAAAAATATGACGTCGGGAGGTCTGGGTAATTATGTGGTTCGGGGGGAGGGGCTGGGGCGACGAGGGAGGACGAAGGGGGGGGGGCTCGGGGCAGGGGCCAGGGCGAGGAGGGATGGCGAGCGGGGGGGTGCATGGGAGAGGAGGGGGGCAGGGGGGAGGGCGCACATGGAGACGGCCCTGAGATCCGGGCATTGCACCTTTTCCTCGCCGGGCGGTTTCGTCGGGCGTTCGGGCCATGGGACCATCACAGGCCGATCCCCCTCAAAAAATGCGGCAAGCAGAGGGGATCTGGGGCTGTGGTCGTGATTTGTCATTATGGTGTCGTTCCCAATCCTCCTGTGGAGTTGGTTCCTCGTTTTGAATTCGCAGCGCCGCGCGTCTCCTCGTCTCCTCCTCCCTCCTTCCTTCCTCCCCGGTTCCTCGCCAGCATCATCATCATCATCACCACCACCACCACCACCACCACCACCACCACCACCACCACCATCATCATCATCATCATCATAATCATCATCATCATCATCATCATCATCATCATCATCATCATCATCATCATCATCATCATCATCATCATCATCATCATCATCATCAGCAGCAGCAGCAGCAGCAGCAGCAGCAGCAGCAGCAGCAGCAGCAGCATCATCATCATCATCATCATCATCATCATCATCATCATCATCAATCATCATCATCATCATCATCATCATCATCATCATCATCATCATCATCATCATCATCATCATCATCATCATCTTCATCATCATCATCATCATCATCATCATCAGTCATCATGTCATCACCATCATCATCAATCATCATCATCATCATATCATCATCATCATCATCATCATCATCATCATCATCATCATCATCATCATCATCATCATCATCATCATCATCATCATCATCATCATCATCATCATCTTGATATCAATGACCACCCTCATCATTATTATCACATGTCCGTCACACCCCTCACACGGTTCGTGCCCCCTAGGGAGTTTCACCGACGGCCCCAGCGACGGCTCTAGCAATGCAGGAGGCCTAGTCCTCCTCTTTTCTTATGCGTTTTCGAATTTCGGCAGACCCCTCACATGCTTCGTGGCCCCATTAGGGGGCTCCACCGAGGGCCCCAGTGGCAGGGTTCACATGGGTTCCCGCCCCATTTCCGCACACCCCTCATACGCTTCGTGGCCCCATAGGGAGCTCAGCAGAAGGCCCACGTGGCAGGGTTCACATAGGTACCCGCCCCATTTCCGCACACCCCTCGTACGCTTCGTGGCCCCATAGAGGGGTCCACCGAGGACCCCAGTGGCAAGGTTCACATGGGTACCCGCCCTAGTTCGGCAGACCCCTCACACGTTTCATGGCCCCATGTGCAGCTCCACCGAGGGCCCCAGTGGCAGGGTTCACATGAGTACCCGCCCCATGTCGGTACACCCCTCACAGCTCCACTGAGGGCCCCAGTGGCAGGGTTCACATGAGTACCCGCCCTATTTCGGCACACCCCTCACACCTCTCGTGGCCCCATAGGGAGCTCCACCGGTGGCCCGAGTGGCCGGGTTCACATGGGTACCCGCCCCAGTTTGGCAGGCCCCTCACACGCTTCGTGAACCCATAGGGAGCTCCATCGAGGGTCCCAGTGGCAGGGTTCACACGGGCACGCGCTCCATGTCGGCAGACCCCTTACACGTTTCGTGGCCCCCTGGGCAGCTCCACCGAGGGCCCTAATGGCAGGATTCACATGGATACCCGCCCCAGGAGGAGGAGGAGGAGGAGGAGGAGGAGGAGGAGGAGGAGGAGGAGGAGGAGGAGGAGGAGGGGGAGGAGGAGGAGGAGGCGAGGAGGAGGAGGAGGAGGAGGAGGAGGCGGACGAGGAGGAGGAGGAGGAGGAGGCGGACGAGGAGGAGGAGGAGGAGGAGGAGGAGGAGGCGAATGATGATGACGATGATGATGAGGAGGAGGAGGAGAAGGAGGAGGAGGAGGAGGAGGACCCCTCGCACGTTTCGCAACACCATCTGGAACTCCACCGGTCGTTTCCCAGCCCATAGAATGTAAAGGGGTCCAGGGACCCACAAATAAATACACACACAAATAGCAGGATCTCCCACATCTTTTCCTATATTTTCTGGGGTTTCGTATTCCCCCACTTCCCATGTTTCCTTACATTTTCTGGGGGGTCGACGATTAACTGTGTCTGTGTTTCTCCCCTCCTGACATGGGCTGGGTGCTTCGCCGGGATCATGTTTCGCCACGCCGGATCTCAAGGGAACAGGGGGCGGGGAGGGGCCCCGAGAGCGCCCCAGGCGAGGGAAGAGCGGGGGCCTCCACGAGAGGGGGGTCGCAGGTCATGGCCCGAGGCATGGGCGCGAAGCAAAGGGGGGGCCAGGGAAGGCATTGATGTACAGTCGGGGCGTTGACCTAAGGAACCCTAAATAAGGAACGAGGCCCCTTTTTCTCATAAGTTAAACATCGATGTCCCATGGAAAACCTCAGGAAGACCTGAGGCAAACTGTTAAACAATCAAGGAACTCCGAGTCCCTCCCCAACGAAAAGGGTTCCTTCGTCAGCGCCCCGACTGTATAAGACGGGGGGCCGTAAAATCTGAGGAGACACCATGGCCCTGGCCATGGTATCCCCACCCTCCAGGCATCACCCCCCTCTTGGCTGCGCCCGGAAAGTGGAGGGGGGAGGAGGTGGAGGCCGGAAGCCTTGGTTGGCCTGCATTCGGGGAGGGGTGTGCCCCTCCCCCTGCAGTCAACCCGTACAATAAGGACGCGCGAGAAGGATGCGAGGGCCTTGGAAGACCATGCCGACACTTGGCGAGCGGCGCGTGGCCAGCGAAAGCGGCCAATGATGGACCGAAGGGGAAGGACGCAAGTCGGCGGCGAACGAGGGGGGAAGTGAGACTGGGCGGGCCTTCGCAGAAGGCTCGGAAGTTCCGCAGCCGTCTGAAAATGTCTCGAAGCCTTCTCCGAAGACGCAGAACACTTCTCAGAAGGCGCGAGGGCTTCTGAGAAGTCCTGCCGCCTTCTGAGAAGGCCCTCTCTTTCTCAGTTCCCCACCTCGCTCGCCGCCGAGGAAGGGTAACCTTGTACAATTGCTCATCCTTGCTATGCGGGTTGACTGTAAGAACCCCTTGGCGCAAGCACCGCTTGAGGAAGACGGACAAGCAGGAGCAGGAGCGAGGGACAAGGACGGCGGGGAGAGGGAGGAAGGACGGTGAAGACGGGGGGTGGGGGAAAGGGACGGAGGGAGGAGGAGGAGGAGGAGGAGGAGGAGGAGGAGGAGGAGGAGGAGGAGGAGGAGGAGGATAAGGAGGAGGAGAATGACCCAGCGAAGGCCAGCAACCTGGGAGGCGAGCCAGGGCCAGGGCGCCCCGAGGAGAGGAGGGGCAGGAAAAAAGGCGGGCGAGCAGGCGCCCGGGGGAGACCCTCCGGACGGGCACGAGGAGCCCCCCTCGCGGGCAGCCGCTTTCTGCCTCCCCCCGCTCGCGGCCCTGGAGGCGAGCAGCCTCTCTGCGAGGGCATCGGCGGCGCGGCCGCTCGGAGGGCGAGGCATCGCACCGCCGCCCGCGCCGGGACCCCCCGGGGGCCCCACGGCCACGGCGCCTCGGTCAGCCCACGTGCGTGCCGGTGACCTCCTTCATGAAGCGCTCGTGCAGCTGCTTAGCAAGCCGAGCCTTGTCGGCCGGGCTGCGCCCCCAGAACGGGCCGTCGACGCACTGGCTGAGCGTCTTCAGCGTCGGCGGCAGCCGGACCTCACAAGGGGCCCAGGGAGAAACAAAGTCCAGGATGATCGACATGCGTCAATGTTTTTGTTGCTGCTCGTCTTCCCCTCCATCCCCCAACCTTCCCGTATTGCGTCGGAAATCGGCATTTGTTTGCGTGTGTGTGTGTGTGTGTGTGTCTATTTTTCCCTCCTGAGGCCTGCTGCTTTCCGAGTGCGTTGCCGGATGGCGAATACACGAAGCAGTAGACCATGTCGGTGTCGGCGTTCTGTGCGTTATAGCTCTGGTTATTTTTCGCGTCTGGACGCTTGTACACGTCTCGACGGTCCCCGTAAGATCGGCCGTACCTATGCAGATGCCACTCCAAGAATGGCATTGTCTCAACGTGCAGGAACTCGTTCTCTAGCGCACCGCCGACAATGTAGGAGTACCGCACGCCGACGGCCCTGGCGTTGGAAGAGACCTTCACAGACCCGCCCGGTTTTACGAAGGACCGTAGCGCCCGGAAGAAGAGGCGCATCAGGTTCTCGTGCCTCCAGTTAACCATGGGGTGGCTGTCGAAGAACCCCTGGATCGCTCCCGAGTGCGGGTAGTTGTAGTAAACGGCGCCGAGGGTGCCCTCCATGCCCTCGAAACGGGGGTCGATAGCGATGCGCGTGCAGTCCACGCCGTGGTAGACCTCCGCATGGTGCTCCTCGAGGAATTTGATGCTCTCGTCGATCTCCCGGTACCGCTCCCGCAGGGTGTCGACCTCCTCGAACGTGGTGGCGATGACGCGCCCCACGTGGCCCAGATCCTGGCGGTGAACGGCCAGGTTCACCGAGAAGGTCAGGTTGGCGTCCCCGAAGACAGCAGAATCGGCGAGCGGGTCGATTAGCTCGAGCCTGTTGAACCTGCCTACCGTCTTCACGCCGGGCCCGTCTGGCATCGCCCCGATGGTGGTGTCGTCCTCGGGGAGCTCGTCCACGGCCGCGGTCATGACGTCGTCCAGGGGCGTCAGCGAGTCGTACCGGTCGAACACGAACCTGAGGTCCTTGTGGCTCAGCTCGCGGAGCCTCTTCTCGGAAGCGGCGTCGAGCTTCCACCTGGCCCGGAACGCCGTGACGACGTCCACCTTCGTGCCCACGCCCAGCTTCTGCTCAGCAAGCTTTTTGCAGTGCGTGGCCGTGAGCTCCGCGGGGCTCTTGCGGGCGTCCATCTTGTTCGGGACGAAGCCGCTGGAGAGCAGGTGCGAGAGCTCCTCGAGGGACAGGTTCTCCAGCACGTGCTTCATCATGGTGTCCTGGAGGGCATCCCACTTGGTCATGAGCTGCCTGATCTTCGCCTGAACAATGGGGCGCTGCTCGTCGTCGTTGCCGAGCCTCAGCCTCTTGCCGCTGTCGGC
>CAUYUJ010015358.1:224371-281602 GCA_963575745.1 Prorocentrum cordatum
GCCCAGCACAGGTCAAGAGTGACTCAAGAGAGCCTCAAGACGGCTCAAGGTAGCCCAAGAAGGCCTCAAGATGGCCCAAGAGAACCCACGACGACCCGAGAGAGCTCCAACCGGTCCTCCAGGGGAGACCGAGGGGGCCAACGCCATTGATTTCCCATAGGTTTTTGACAAGCTTTGAGGGTCTCGCCTGTTCGGATTTTCGACCACCCAAGACGGGCCAACATGCCCCCAAGAGACCTCCAAGAAACTCTAAGACAACCCAGGAGGTCTCCAAGAGGGCCCAAAGTCGGCCCAACAGGACCCAGACATCTCCCAATGGGCTCCCAAAGAGGGCCTTAAGACGGCCTTGAAGCGCTCCAAGAGAGCAACAAGACGGCCCAGAGAGGCCACTTGGGCAATCTTGGGCGGTTAGGAACCCAAACGTGCCAGAACCTCAACACCCTGCAAACACCTAAGGATCATCAATGGTACTGGCCTCCTCGGGCTCTCCTGGAGGGCCTCTTGGAGACATCTTGGGCCGTCTTGGGGGCCGATCGATATGTCTTAAAGCCTTCTGGAGAACCTCATGGCCTCCAGGACGGCTTTCAAGGCAGCCAGGACGACGCCAATATGGCCCAAGACGGCTCAAGTGGCTTCCAAGACAGCCTCGATACAGATCAAGAATCCCCCAGGACGGCCCAAGAGATCTCCAAGAGGCCCTCCTGGAGAGACCGAGGAGGCCAACACCATCGATGTTCCGTAGGTGTTGTTGTGGTTGTGTCCTAACGAAATTGTGAGCTTCTCGTTTGCTCGGGTTTCCCACCGCCTAAGACGGACCAAGAAGCCTCCAAGAGACCTCCAATATAGCTCCAAGACAATCCGAGCTGCCCCCAAGAGGGCCCGAAGTCGGCTCGAGAGGACCCACAGATCGCCCAACAAGCTTCCAAGAAGGCCGCAAGACGGCCGTGAACCGCTCCAAGAGGGCACCAACGCGGCCCAGAGAGGACCCCCAAGACGGTCTCCATAGGCGTCTGACACTGACACTGACACTGACACTGCGCCCTCACGTCACGAGGGACGGCCCTACGAGGGGCGGGGCGGTCGCGCGTCGGCGCGGACAAATGTGTAAAACAATGTACAACCAAGGGGGAAGGGAGGAAAAGGAAGAGGACGCTGAACCGGCCAGCAAGCTCACTCACCTTGAATACGATGTTGTCCCTGCACGTACCGTTCCTCCATTTGAGACCATAGAATACTATCTGGCGCAATTGTTTGCCAGTCCTTTCCGGAAGCCGTGCGTATGAATCTGGCAATGTCGTCGAGCCACCTCTTGTTGGGTCGGTGTGGCAACCTCCTTGCACGTTTATCGGTCGCGGCTGGATCCCAGAATGTCGCCTTCCGGCTCCATTTGCAAACGTTGTCGCTGATCGTGGAAACAAACAGTCTCCATTGTAGTCGCCGTTGCCGTGCGCACCAATCTTCATACCCCATCTGGTGGCAATAGCCTTCAATATGCGTAATCGTGCGCCGTATCCAATCGATCCAGGGTTCGAGGGGGTCCACCGGACTGCGTGAACTGGATGCTGTGGTTGTGCTACTCGTGCTGGTGTGGGTGTCGTCGCTGTCACAATCACTGTCTGCACCAGATCCGTGGAAATATTGTTCTCCTCCTGCCGCTTCCGGACCATGGCGTCGAGGTGACCCAATAATCATTCTGAGCATGCGGCGTTGCGTCGACCGCACTCGCGCCTCGAGCGGGATTGTCATCGTCCAAGAGCTGGAACCATAAAGCAGTGTCGGCGCAACAATGCCATTGAACAGACGAAGCCGATCTTTCAGAGAATATCAACGTGTAGTTAGGTCTTGCTTGAACAAGCCGAACTTTTTCCATGCCGCCTTGATTCTTGCTTCAACCTCAATAATCCCCTAATAATCCATAGGCGTCAGACGGGCCAATAATCCCTTAAGTCGGCCCACGAGGTCTCAAAAGGCCCCCAAGAGGCCACAAGAGGCCCCCAAGAGACCCCCAAGAGGCCCCTAAGACGCGCTCAGGCAGCTCCCAGCAGGCCCCCAGAAAGCCCCCAAAAAGGCCCCAAGAAGCCTTCTCATCCTCATCCTCATGTTCTCCCTCTCCTCCTTCTCCTCCTCCTCCTCCTCCTCCTCGTCCTCCTCCTCCTCTTCCTCCCCTCCTCTTCCTCCTCTTCCTCCTCTTCCTCCTCTTCCTCCTCTTCCTCCTCTTCCTCCTCCTCCTCCTCTTCCTCCTCCTCCTCCTCCCCCCTACCACGCGGATGATAACGAAGACGGAACAACGACCCGCCCCACTGCAGACTACTCGTAGGAGTTGCGCTGTTCCTACCCTCGCTATCATTCCTGCTGCGCTGTTGCACAGGCACGGCGGCGGGGTTGGCCGCAAGCAGCTGGATACAACCAGAGCAAACATGTGGCTTTCTGCACATTGCCGCAACAACTGCACAGACACTACACACACTGAACACGACAACTGAACTATACATCATTTGAGGAGGATGCGGAGGAGGAGGAGGAGGAGGAGAAGACGGAGGAAGAGGAGAAGGAGGAGGACCAGATGATGCAATGAGCCCGCCCCTCCAAGTGTCCTCTGCACAGGTCCCTACAGAAAGCTGTGTGCTCATTGCGAGAGGTGCCCTGTTGAAAAACGGCCGTTCTGGGAGTCCCCAGTCGTGCCAAAACGCTGTTACTGGGACGTCAGCGCTGCGAACAAACGTGGCTGAGGCGCCCTGACGGATCAACGTCGCACCAGGCCGCCATTCCTGGGACTTCAATGCGGCGAACCAGCGTCGACTGTTGCGTCCTGACAACCCCACATCGTGCCAGGACAAACCTTCTGGGACTTCAAACCTACGAACCCTCGACACAGTTGCAAGCTTTTGAAGCGAATGCGCGCGGCGGAAAGGCGAGAACCACATCTTGAACAGGGACCGCCCTCCATCCTTGACGCTGCTACAAGCCTTTACAAACGAATGCGCGCGGCGCTGAGGCGAGAGCCTCATTTTGAAAAGGGACCTGCCTCCCATCCTTGAGGCTGTCGCACACTTTCGAAACGACTGCGCGCGGCGGCATGGCGAGCGCCACATGTTGGAAAAGGACCTGGCCTCCATCCTTGAAGCTGCCGCAGGCTTTCAGAACGAGCGTGCACGGCGCTACGGCGAGAGACGCATGTTGAAAAGCAGCCCGCCTTCCATCCGTGAGGCTGCTGCAAACCTCAGGCTTCAAGACCATGAGTGGCAAGGAAATCTCTCAGGGGGCCCGCCTGGCCCGCCCTACCGACACCTCGGAGGTTACTGAGAAAGGGAAAAGGGGAGGAGGAGGAGGAGGAGGAGGAGGAGGAGCAGGAGCAGGAGCAGGAGCAGGAGGAGGAGGAGGATTAAACTGCATGTTGCGCCAGCATTTCGCATGATGATGATGAGGAGGAGGAGGAGAAGGAGGAGGAGGAGGAGGACGAGGGGGAGAGCAAGGGGAATGGGAGGAGCAAGCAGGAGAAGGGGCAGGAGGATGAGGGCCCCCCTCAGAGGGACTAGAGAAAGGACGAGAGGGGAGGAGGCCAGGGAAGGGCGAGAGGGGAGGCGGAGGCACCGAATCCGCCCCAACGCGCTGCAGGTGGGGGGTAAGGCATGACGGCGCTGGGGGGGCGTCTTGTTTTCGGGGAATGATGGCGTCCGTCTCTGGGCCTCAGGGGGGGGGTCAGTGTGTGGGGGTGTTTCGGGGGGGGGGGGGCGGAAAAGGCGGAGGTGGAGGAATGAGCCCCGGAGGAGCAGGCAAGAGGGAAAGTGGCAGGAGGAGGCGGAGGAGGGGGAGAGGGACCAACGGTGCGCTTTCGCCGCATCTTACATCCTGCCCCTCCCTCCCATCGCTTCCCACTGCGCTGACTAGTTGTCCTCGCACTGAAACGGGTGTCGTATCTGACCTTCATGCCTTGGATGGGGGAGGGAGGGAGGAGGAGGCGGAGGACGAGGAGGAGGAGGACGACAGCAGGACAGAACAATAGATGCGTCGGAGACCTGGGCGGCCCCCGGAAATCCAAAGTTTATTTTCTGGTTCGTTCTCGTTGTCGTCGCTGTCGTTGACGACGACGCTTTCGTCGACGACGACGACGACGGACTCACCACTTGCCGACGGGGGCGGGCGCCGACGGACGCCCACCGTATCCGCAGAGGCACCCGCGGGAGGGGGGGCGGAGCATCTTCCGCACAGACCCGGGGGGGCGACAGGAGAGGAGCACTCGTATTGAGTAGTGGTAGAAAGGGGGCGGGAAGTGCGGCGGGCGCCGAGGCGAGAGCGCCCTCCTCGGAACGGCCGGAGGCGCCCCGAGCGAGAAAAACGGTACATGAAACACCAGCTCGCCGGCGTCTGGTGTAAGAAGCCCGTATGCGGAGGGGGCGGAGCATCTTGGTTGTGTTGCGTGATGGTGGGGTGGGGGGAGTGAGGAGAAGATTTTTGAATGTGGCTTCAATAGGAGCCTCAGGGATCCACAGAGGGTTCCTGGGGCTCCTACGGCGCATGGCGTCCCATAGTGGGACGAGGAGAAGGAGGAGGAAGAGGAGGAGAGGACGGAGGAGGAGGAGCAGCAGCAGCAGCAGGAGGAAGAGGACCAGCAACAGAAGGAGGAGGAGAAGGAGAGGCGGGCGACGACGACAGGGAGAAGGAGGAGGAGGAGGAGGAGGAGGAGGAGGAGAAGGGAGAGGAGGAGGAGGAGGAGGAAGAGAAGCAGGAGCAGCAGGGTAAAAGAGCAACACGAGCAGGAGGACGAGGATTGAAAGCAGTTGGGAGCGACAGCAGCCGTGCCGGGAGCCGACCGCCGTACGAGACGAGCAGCGGCACTGGCAACACCCGCGCGAGGGAGGCACAAAGCTCCCAGTAACGCCCGCAACGCCCACGCGAGGGAGGCCGAGCTCCCAGTAACGCCGTGCCCTTGCCAGCCGAGCGCACGCGCAGAGGCTGGCACCCTGACTGTCTCGAGTCACGCTCGTGGGGGCAGGCGGGTACCGACCCAGACCCCCTCGAGTCACGACAAGGACATGGCTTACCAGCCTGGAACATAGCCCTATCCCTGTGCTGGGCATCTCCTCATCACGATGCCAATGTTGGGGATTCCCTTATTTTTGGAGGGCGCATCCCTAAAGATTGTCATCGCCTTTTGGCGTGTCAATCTTAGGGATAGGGATAAGTTCGAGGCTGGTAATGGCGGGACAAATTTCGCTATGCTCTGCCTTTGGGGGGGCCCTCACCCAGCCTCGGGACCGTCAAACAACGGCTCGGGATGGAAAGCCGGTCCGAGGGAACGGGTCGAGACCTCTGGGGATCGACGCTATGAACAAAATCATGGCGTCGGGGGTCTGGGGATGCCACTGCAGTCAAGCTGCGACCACACGTGACGCTACGCAGTGGGGAGCGAAACGCCCCGTTCTGGCCCCAGGAGAGCCCGAGAGCACGAGGAGCGACAACAGCGCAACCAGGGAAGGAATGCCACAAGAAGCAGCGAGCCCCATCCGAACCCGAATTGCTCCTGCTTTCATAAGACGAAGCCAGGACGATAATACATCCGGGTGAGGATAAATCGAGAATCTCTGAGATCCCGCGGCTCTGGAGGATGTCTCGGGCGCCGCGGCTCTCTCAGAGCGTTCCAGAATGCTCAGAGAGCGTTCTGGAACTCTCTGGAACGGATGTATCCTCGACCTGGCCCCGTCCGATCCCAGCGTCTACCGCCACTCCCTGGACCTCTCTGGCCGCGGCGGCGAGGGACGGGCAGCGGAATCGGGTACCTCTTCCTCGACGAGGGATGGGCGGCGGCAGCGGCATCGCTTCTCCGCTGGGCGCCCCGGCATGCCTGGCCATACCCCCGGGACTTGCTATCACACCTCCGCAGGGGGACCGCTCGGGGACTCGCCGCCAGGCGCCCGCATAAGAAGCCCGGCTCCCACAGCCTGGGCAGCGGAGGCCACCGCAAGAGCGGATCGAGACGGGCCTGCGCTCCGGACCGGCTGCCCCGCGAGGATCGCGACGACGATCGGCTGCTCTTTTGGGGGGGTCGGAGGAGGAGGAGGAGGAGGAGGAGGAGGAGGAGGAGGGAGGAGGAGGAGGAGGAGGGAGGAGGGGGACGCATCTGTTGCGAGCGGAGGGGGCGCAGGGGCGCAGGCGGGCGAGGGGCGAGGCGAAGGAAGGCCGTGTGACGGCCGCAGGACCCTCAGATCGTGCAGACCTTCAGGATGTGCCTGGGCACCAAGCCACCTCCTCCTGCTCGGCCTCCTCTTCCTTCTCCTCCTCCTCCTCCTCCTCCTCCTCCTCCTCCTCCTCCTCCTCCTCCAGGATGCGGCCAGTGCAGGCGCGACGTGCCGACCCCGTTGCCTGCGATGCGACGGCGGCGGCCTGCGTGCCGCCCCCCCCGCGCCCCACGAGAGCCGCGACACCAGAGGCCACTCCGGCGAGCAGGAGGAGGATGAGGAGGAGCAGGAGGAGGAGCAGGAGGAGGAGCAGGAGGTCTTGAGTGCGGCGTGTGGCCGAGGCAGGAGCAGCTCCTGCCCGGAGTGCGCGCAGAGCCACCCCCCCAAGGATGACCGCGACGACGGCTGACGACGACGTCGTGCCCTCCTCGGGCACGCACTTTTTGGCGGTCGCGGCCTCGCGCGCGGCGACGAGTCGAAGTAAGTCGTGAACCCTGGGCGCTCACACGTACACCCGGCACAAGCCCTCGCTGGCTGAGGCACGACGACGGTGCCCTCTCAGGTACCATGCCCCTGACCACTGCTTCGAGGCGCATGCGACGACGGCACCGCCCCAAGCACCGCCCTGACCACTGCTTCGGGCCGTGCCGCGCCTTCCAGTAGATGGCCCGCTCCAGGAGCCCTAAACCCCAAACGCTACCACCTCTTGAGGAAAGGGTCGGAGCACCTTTTGCTTCCGCCGGCCGAGTCGCCCCCACTCTGCTTCCGCTGGCCTTCACCACCTTCCGCCGAAGAAGAGATATCAACCTCCCGATCCCGCGGAGGCGAGCCCCGCCCTGGAACACCCTGTTCATAGTTTCAGGCTCTCTTTCAATGGCAAAGAACCTCCCAGAGGTCAGCGACAAACAAACCCTCACGCACCACTCTTGGGATGATAAGGAGGCTGGGGTGGGAATCAGCTCAATGTTCGGTTTGCGATTGGCTTCGCGTGGGGGGAATCGACCTGCTACCTCTCAAACGAACCATGTACCTGACCTGCGACTTGGAGTTGACTACATAGCTAGCAATGTGACTGCTCATCTACCTCGCAGGTCACCTCATTGTATACATACGGGTGGCTGCTGTTTCTGCTGCTGCTGATGGTGATGATGATGATGATGATACTGATGATGAGAAGGGCAGATTGTGCTGGCAACCGCGGGGCAACCCCACGGAGCAGTGATTATTGAGCAGTGAGCTGCAATGATACATATCATGGGACCAAACTATTCTCCGATCAACGGCTGTTAAAGGCTGTCTGGTGGGGATCAAAATTCTGATATTGGACCCTCCTCCTCCCAGCCGCAGACTGCTGCGTGCACCGCCCCTCCTTTCCGTGACCACTTCTCTCGTGCACACTCAAGGAATGTGCACTTCCTGCATGGTTGCTAATGCTTGGATGCGCGCCTGCTCGAGGATGGTGCACTTCCCGCATGGCAGCTTGCCTGAACCCTCATTCCATGTGCGCCCGCTCGAGGATCGTGCACTTCCCGCAATCCCAGGCGCTGCTCCCAAGCGCTCCAGGGCCTCCAAAGCCCTGATCCCTCGTGAAAGCGATGGATATGCGTCCCGAGCTTTCAAGACGGCCCGCACAGGCACCCAAGGACACCAAGATTGCCTAAGATGACTCGAAGACGGCCCAACGTGGCCCAAAGGCGGCCGCATATGGATTCAAGACGGCCCAAGATGCCTCCAAGAGGGACTAAAAAAAGGGCCGCAGGAGGACCTCCAACAAGGCCCCAAGAAGCCCAAATCATTCATTTCCCTTCGGTCTCTGAATGATTTTCGCATTCTCGCCTTTCCGGGGGGCCGTCAGCTCAAGACGGCCCAAGAGGCCTCCACGATGGCCCAAAGGGGATCCAAGACGATCCCAAGAAGGCCTAAGAGGACCCAAGACGGCCTTAGAAGGCCTTTCCAAAGACGGCGTCAAAACGGCCCCACGACGGCCCACGGACACCCACCATGCGGCCAAGAGGGCCCCAAGACGGCCCAAGAGAGCCCCAGGCCGGCGTAAGAGGACCACGAAACGGCCCAAGAGGGCCCCGATGGACCCCTAAGACTGCCTCACAAGCTAGCATCATCCCCGGCAGCATCAGCATCAGCATCAGCATCAGCATCAGCATCAGCATCAGCATCAGCATCAGCACCAGCACCAGCACCAGCACCAGCACCAGCACCAGCATCAGCATCAGCATCAGCATCAGCATCAGCATCATCATCATCATCATCATCATCATCATCATCATCATCATCATCATCATCATCATCATCATCATTGTCGTCATCGTCATTATAAACAGCATCATCAGCATCACCATCATGATAGTATCAGCATCAGCATCATCATCACCATCATCATCAACATCATCATCAGCAGCATCATTACCATACTCAACATCATCAACATCATCTTCATCATCCTCATCCGCAATCGCATCCCCCTCATCGCCACCACCACCACCACCACGATCACCACGACCACCATCGTCATCACAACCACCATCATCACCACCAGCATCATCATCACAACCACCATCATCATCACCATCATTACCTCCAACACCATCATCGTCATCATCATCATGATCAACATCATCATCACCAACAACAGCATCATCATCATCACTTTCGTTACCACCACCATTACCACCACCACCACGATTATCATCAGCAGCAGCAGTAGCAGCAGCAGCAGCATCATCAGCATTATAATTAGCATCACCATCCTCAATGTCATCGTCATCGTCATCGTCATCGTTGTCATCATGACCTTCCTCATCATTGCCATCGTCATCGTCATCATCATCACCATCATCGTTATCATCCTCATCATCCCCATACTCAAATTATCCGCATCACACTTATCCCCAAGCCTGGCGGCACGAGGCGTCGCACATAACGACCTCCCGTGCCTCCTCGAACAATTGCCACCTAGAGTGCTGGGCTGGCACGGTGGCGGGACTTGCCGCAGGCAGCTAAATTAAACTGATTCTAAATTAATGCTCCGATGTGCATCTCACGGGACACCCACGAGACAACTCACGGGACGACCACAAGACAACCCGCGGTACACCCCACTGCATGATTCGCTAGCCCATGGGACAACCCACCGGACCATGGACAACCACGGAGCAACTCACGGGACAGCCCAAGGGACAACTGACGGAACAACCACGGGGCAACCCACGGAAAAACCCACGGGATAACTACTGGACACTAGACTACTCACGGGACAACACAAGGAACAACCAAATGACAACCCACGGGGCAACCCAAGGGACAACCGCAGGACAACGGACCAACCCACGGGACAGCCGATGGGACAACGATATGACAACCACAGAACATCCCGCGGGACAACCGGCGGGACAACCCACGGGGAAACCCACGGCACACCGCTGCTGGCCCCCCGTGGGCCCCCGCGACGCACGCGGAGAAACTGGTTGCCTGACCTGGCCCTGGCGGCGGCCAGCACATCGCCGCCCACGCGCAGCATCGGTCCGCCCGCACGCGCGGTAAGATCCGAAACCTAAGCCTCGGGCGCGTCCAAGAGGGGGCCGTCCAAAAGGGGGGTCCGCACATCACGTCTGGAGGCCTGTGCGCGGCCCAGGGGTAGCCAAAGGACATGCTGAAATGAGACGAGGGGCCATGACATCCTTGTAGGTATCATAGCCCCCGCCATGATATCCAACCTTACCTACCTAATCCTCTTGGCCGCCCCCGAGAAACCGATTCCGGGAGTTAGGGTCACGTCGTTCTCGCGCCCATCCTCTAACCGAATGAAATCCGTGTCCAAGACTGGCCACCCTGCGCTGCACTCTGACTGCGGCTTCGACTGCGTACTCGTGGCATGGGCGGCGGTTCCGGTCGGGGGAAGGATCCGGAGGAGCAGAGCGCGAAAGATAAATCCAGATGAGATGCGACAATACTGCCAGCATTTTGCTATTTGGAGTGTCGCCGAGGCGGTCGTGGCGACACGCTATGCCATGGAAGCGGACAGCGTGTCGCTCCGCTCCGCGGGGCGGGGGGCTGTGAAACGCCTGGGACCTTGACGCCTGGGAATACAGACTTGGCTGGCGTGTCGCGCCGAGGCGCGGTGGGCGAACACCCGAGGCGCGACCCGCCGAGCAGAAGTTCCCGACCCTAGAGCACGACAAAAAAATCCGGACGGCGGGCTCCCGAAACCGCCGACCTTCCGCCGCCTTCCGACGGGGAGGAGCTGTCCACCTCCCGCTCCCTCGAAGGCGAGGCTGTGTCCCGAAGGCCACAGAGGACGAAAACCAGCAAGCGTGGGCAGAGCCACCTTTTCGTCTCGGACCCGGCGAGCGCGCAGGTCGGTCGAGCAGCGCAGGCGCACCGACCGGCGAATCGGGCGCTGCAGGAAAGAGAAGCAGGAAGAGCAGAAGCGGCCGCGGAGAGGGGGGGAAGGAAGAGCGGCCACTTCAGATCGTGCAGGTCTGCAGGGGGCGCGCGGCGGCTCAGGCTCGAACGAGCGGGGCAAGTAGAAGGCGAGCAGGACGTGTACATGACGTATGGGTGGAGCCTTCCTTTTTTGTCAGCGGGCGCACGCGGGTCGCAGCCGGTGCAGGCGCCGGTCGGGCTACGGGTGGGACGCGCCAAGAATGAATGGGAGAGAGCGCGCCGCTGGATGTCCCGAAGGGGGAGTGGGGGGGTGGTCCGGGCCCCTTTCACGATCCGTTGGCCTGGACCCCCCCTTTCAAAAGAAGAGGGGGGGGCTGAACCCATCCCCCCCCCCCCCCCCCTTCGGACCCGAAAATCGACCACCCCCCCTCTCCCCCCCTTTGGCCACGCCGCCCCTCTAGTTCCGGAACCCCACCCCTAACCCTACTGCCCTAACTCTAGCACCCTGACGCAATAACCCTCACACCCTAAACCTGACACCCGAAGCCTAACACCCAAACCCGAACACCCTAACTCCAACACCCTAGCACCCCAACCCTAATACCCTAACCCGAACCCTACAGCCCTGAGCCGTAAGCCCTAACCCTCACACCCGAACCCGAACACTACCACCGTAACCCTAACACCCGAACCCTAACACCCTACCCCTATCTAGCCCTAACACCCTACTCTGAACCCTACGGCCCTAACCCGAACCCTACCACCCTAAGCGTAACACCCTGACCCAAACACCAATACCCTACCACGCTAATCCGAACCCTAACACCCTAACCCTAATACCCTAACCCGAACCCTTCTAAGCCTAACACCCTAACAATAGCACCCTATGCCTAAAAACCTAACGCCCAGAATATGCCCCCGTAAGCTCTAACTCTTAAGCCCTAAGCTCTAAGCCCTAAGCACTAGGTCCTCAGCCCTAGGCTCTAAGCCGTAAGCCATAAGCTGTAGGTAGGCCACTAGCCCTGGGCCCTAAGACCCTTATCCCAAGCTTTAAGCACTAAACCCTGCGCCCTAAGCTCTAAGGCTTAAGCCAAGAGCCCTAAACTCTAAGCCCCAAGGTTTAAGCCCTAGTCTCGGCGGGGGGTGCGTACTCCCCAGCTCAGCCGTGCCTCCCAGGAGCCGACGGAAGTGACGGCGGCTGCGCAGTTCGCAGCCCTCCAAAGAGCTGCGAGGCCTCGGCTGGGTGCGCGTGCTCCCAGCTCCGCCGTGCCTCCCAGGAGCCCACGTAAGTGGCGACCGTTGCGCAGTTCGCAGTCCGCGAAAGTGGCGACGGTTGCGCTCTTCGCAACACCCCAGGGAACTTCGAGGTCCCGGCTGGGTGCGCGTATTCCCCAAGAAGTGGCCAGGTCTCGGCTTGGCGTGCGTGCACCGCTACTCCGCTGGACCTCCCAGGAGCCCACGAAAGTGGCGGCAGTTGTGCCAGTTGCCGTCCCGCAAGGAACTGCGAGGTCTCGGATGCGTGCGCGTTTTCCCCTACTCCGTCAACTCCGCCGTGCCTCCCTGCCTCCCAGGAGCCCACGAAAGTGGCGACGGTTGCGCACTTCGCAGCCCGCCGGGGAGCTGCGAGGTCCCGGCTGGGTGCGCATACTCCCCTGCTCCACCGTGCATCCCAGGAGCCCACGACAGTGGCGACAGTTGTCAGTTCGCAGCCACCCAAGGAACTGCGAGGTCTCGGCTTGGCGTGCGCACTGCGCTACTCCGCTGGACCTCCCAGGAGCCCACGAAAGTAGCGACAGTTGCAGAGCTCGTAGCCACCCATGGAGCAGCGCAGGAGGCAGGATGAGGAGAGAGAAGGAGAAGGAGTGGATACCACAGTGCTCGACTCAAAACGAGAACTCAACAAAAGAACTTTAGGGCCAAATGCGATTGGGTGCATACTGGCTGCTGTTACCATCGCCTTCTCAAGCCTCCAACCCTCACCATCTGGTACAACGAATCTGCCTTCTGTACATCCCCGATTGAAACCCAGGTCCCCAGGGATATTCTCGATATTTCGCAGGTCGTACCAGTCCAAGGAGAGGTCGACTCCAGGTTTGGGTAAGGCGTCGCTCCGCTGGACCCCAGCAGCCATCGAACGTGGCGACGGTTTCGCAGTTCGCAGACCCGCAGGGATGTCGAGGTCTGATCTAAATCTGCGTGTACGGCGTCACTCCGCCGGACCCCGCAGCAGCCTGCAAAAGTGGCGACAGTTTCGCTGTTCGCAGCCCCCAAGGGATGGCGAGGTCTAGTATAGATTTGCGTAACACGTCACTCCGCTGGACCCCGTGCAGCCCTCAAACGTGGCGACAGCTTCGCTGTTCGGACTCCCCCTGGGATGGCGCTAATCTGGATCTACCCCCACGGGGATGGCGACACCTAATTAGTATGAATCTGCGACCCCCCAGTAGCCCTCGAAAGCGGCGACAGCTTCGCAGTTCGCAGCCTCCCACGGCTGGCGAGGTTTAGTCCAGGTCTGCGTATGACGTCACTCCGCTGGACCCCCAGCAGCCCTCGAAAGTGGCGACAGATTTGCAGATCGCAGCCCCCCGGGGATGGCGAGGTCTAGCTTAGGTCTGCGTGAGGCGTCACTCCACTAGACCCTCAGCAGCCCTCGAATGGGGCGACAGCTTCGCAGTTCGCAGCCTCCCAGCGAGCCCGCAGGCAGGACGGCGAGGTAGAAGGCAGGGTGGCAGGCGGGCAGGGGGGGACAGAAGGAGGGGGGCGGGAGGAGGAGGTCGCGGCCGCAGCGCTGGGTTCAAAACGAGAACCCAATGCCCAGGATGATTGGGGAAGAATGCCATGCGGCGCACATCTCCTGATCTGAACCTCGCCTTCTCAGGCCTTCCACCCTCACGACTCGTTTCAAACAAGATGCTATTCTCCATATCCCGATCGCACATCTGATGATCTCAACATCGCCTTCTGACGCCCTCAACCTCCACGATCCTATGCAAATGGCACGTGTTTCTGCACACGCCCGATCTGAACCTTTCACGATGGAAATCCGGGCCGCTCAAGATCTGATTGCTAAATACACTTTGCGATGCGCATCTGCTGATCTCGCCATCGCCTTCTCAAACCTTTAACCTTAACGATCCTCTGCAAATGAATGGTTTTTCTGCACGCACCCAATGTAAACCCCTCACGATGGAAATCTGTGCCGCTCATGAGCCTCTGGTCTAACACATAGAAGTTCCCCCCCCCCCCGAGCCCTCTCCGGCGCAAAGGGGGGGGGGGACGGGGGGTTGGGCCCGAAATCCCCCCTCCCCCCTGTCCGGCGCAAGGGGGGGGCGGGGGGGTCCGACCCCCCCCTCTTTCCAAGGGAGGGGGGGCGGGCTCCGACAATTCCCCCCCCCCCTGGGGGGCGGGGGGGTCCGACCTCCCCCTCCTCCAAGGGAGGGGGGACGGTTGTGCGAGCACCCTCCCTCATCACCTGGAGGGGCACCCGCTGACGCTCTGTCCGACCTGGGGCTCGGAAAGAGGAGGACGCGGGGAGGGGAGAGACCGGCGCGGGAGCCGCCCCGACCGCGAAGTCCGTCGCGGGCGTGAGGGAGGGAGGGAGGGAGGGAGGGAGGAGGGGGGGAGGAGGGAGGAGGGAGGAGGGGGAGGAAGGAGGAGGAGGAGGAGGGAGGGAGGAGGAGGGAGGAGGGAGGAGGAGGAGAGGGAGGGAGGGAAGGAGGAGGGGAGGAGGGGAGGAGGAGGGAGGGAGGAGGAGGAGGCGGGGGAGGGAGGAGGAGGGAGGAGGAGGAGGAGGAGGGAGGAGGAGGGAGGTGGGGGGCAGGACGCGCACGCGCACGCGGAGGGCGGGAGGGCCCTTCGCGCCCGCCCCGCCTGGGGTCGTGGCGCGGCGCGGGCGCGCGGCCTCGCTCCGCCTCCACGGCCAGGGCCTGCTGCTCGGCCCGGGGCCGGAAGCCCCACTCCTGCGGGGCCCGGGGGGGCTGCGCGCGGCGCTCGCCGGGCGCGGCCCGGGCGCGCGGCCCGCAGGGGCCGCGCGGGCGCCGAGCGGCGCCCCCCGGGCCGCGAGGGTCGCAGAGGGGGAGGTCTGCAGCGGTGTCGGGCCCGTCGGGCCGTTTTTGGTTGTTGTTTTTGTTGTTGTTGCTGTTGTTGTTGTTGTTGTTGCTGTTGTGGTTGTTGTTGTTGGCTGTTGTTGTTGTTGCTGCTGTTGTTGTTGCTGTCGTTGTTGTTGTTGTTGCTGTTGTTGTTGTTGTTGCTGTTGTTGTTGTTGTTGTTGTTGTTGTTGTTGTTGTTGTTGTTGTTGTTGTTGTTGTTGTTGTTGATTGTTGTTGATGGTGGTGGTGGTGGTATTGTTGCTGTTGTTGTCGTTGTTGTTGTTGTTGCTGCTGTTGTTGTTGTTGCTGTTGTTGTCGTTGTCGTTGTCGTTGTCGTTGTTGTTGTTGTTGCTGTTGTTGTTGTTGTTGTTGTTGTTGTTGTTGTTGTTGTTGTTTGTGTTTGTTGCTGTTGTTGTTGTCGGTGTTTGTGTTGGTGTTGGTGTTGGTGTTGCTGTTGTTGTTGTCGGTGTTGGTTGGTGTTGGTGTTGGTGTTGGTGTTGGTGTTGGTGTTGGTGTTGTCGTTGTCGTTGTTGTTGTTGTTGCTGTTGTTGTTGGTGTTGTTGTTGTTGTTGGTGGTGGTGTTGTGGTTGTTGTTATTGTTGTTGTTTTTGTTTGTTGCTATTGTTGTTGTCGTCGGTGTTGGTGTTGGTGTTGGTGTTGGTGTTGTTGTTGTTGTTGTTGTTGTTGTTGTTGTTGTCGGTGTTGGTGTTGGTGTTGGTGTTGGTGTTGGTGTTGGTGTTGGTGTTGCTGTTGTTGTTGGTGTTGTTGTTGGTGTTGTTGATGTTGTTGTTGGTGTTGGTGTTGTGGTTGTTGTTGTTGTTGCTGTTGTGGTTGCTGTTGTTGCTGTTGTTGTCGTCGTTGTCGTCGTTGTCGTCGTCGTTGTTGTTGTTGTTGATGATGATGATGTTGTTGTCGTTGGTTCTTCCAATTTCCTCTTCCTTTTTTGAAGGGGGGGGCGGGCGTGGGGCCTCGGGAGGCCTCGGGAGGCCGTCTGGGGGCATCCTGGAACGCCCTGGGGCCTCCGGGGGGGTCGGGGCGCCGGGGCGGGGACCGGAGCGTGCCGGGCACGAGGGCGGGCGGCCCTGGAGGGCAGACAGGGGCCGCGGCGAAGGCCACGAGCGGGGCACGCGCAGAGGCAGTGCAGCGTGCCGCGGAGTGGCTGGCTCTCGTGTTGCTGGGGCCTCCTCCTCCTCCTCCTCCTCCTCCTCCTCCTCCACCTCCTCCTCCTCCTCCTCTTTCCTCCTGCTCCTCCTCCTCCTCCTCCTCCTCCTCCTCCTCCTCCTCCTCCTCCTGCGCTGCCGGGCGAGGTGCTGCAGCGGTCACCCATGGTCCCACGGC
The DNA here is from genome assembly GCA_963575745.1 of Prorocentrum cordatum. Classification (NCBI taxonomy): domain Eukaryota; class Dinophyceae; order Prorocentrales; family Prorocentraceae; genus Prorocentrum; species Prorocentrum cordatum. Next base: position 240,375 of record CAUYUJ010015358.1, read on the forward strand.
TGGCGCTGGCCAACGAAAGGAAAACTGCCCGGGACCGTGCCGCGTAAGCTCAGGAGGCACAGGATGTGAAGTGCTTCAGCTCTGCGCCCACAGAGGTCTCCGACTCGCAGTCCTCAGCCAGTGCCTCCACCGTAGAAAGCGTGACTTATGTAATTAAAAGCCTCGGCAACTTTGCCCAGGTGAACCACCTTGGGCTAATCTATCCTTCGCTCCCCTCCGCCACCCCTCCTCCTCCTCCTCCTTCTCCTATTCCTCTTCCGCCTCCGTCCTCCGGGTCATCCTCCTCCCCTAAAAAAGAGGTCAATAGATTGGAAAACCCAGCCGCCCGATTGGGGGCCCCGAGCGGCCAGGCGTTGCGTTAACTTCTCGTTCAAAAAGGGGTGGCCTGTCGAATGTCGGGCCCAGGTAGTCTCCGTGAGCCGACGGGCGCTGCAAAAAGTGTGATGGCCCTCGCCCACACCGTCTCCAGCCAGCGCGCAGCTTCATGCCGGGCTCAGCCTGCCTCCTCGTCTTCGGGTGCCCGAGGGACGACGTCTTGTCAAGCGCTGCGCCTCCGCACGCATGTGTCGCGCTTGGGCTGCTCGCCAGCGCCGCCCTCCTCCTCCTCCTCGTCCTCCTGATCCTCCTCCTCCATTCGTTTTCCTTCTAAATGACTCTCCTTGTCGCGCCTCGAGGCCAGTCGGAAGGACGGGCTGGGCGTTTCGTCTGAGACTTCCTTTCTATGTATGATACTGAAGTTTAATAAACGTCGGCAACAGTTTCACACATTGAGGGCGGGTGGTTTTCAAAATGTGGTTCTCGCCTAAGCGCCGCACAAACACTCGTCTTAAACATGCAAGAGCTTCACGGATGGAGGGTGGGCCGTTTTCAAAATGTGGCTCTGGCCTCAGCACCGTTCGCATTATTCTTAAAAAGCGCCGAGTGTTTCACCGGTCAAGGGCGGGCCGTTTTCAAACTGTAGCTCTCGCCTTAGCGACGCGCGAATCTTTCTTGAGAAATACGAGAGCTTCACGGATTGAGGGCGGTCCTTTTTCAACATGCGGCTCTCGCCTTAGCGCCGCGCGCAGTCGTCTTTAAGAACTAACACCAGTTTCACGGATTCTCCTGGCTAACGTACCAGAATGATATGTTTGAGAACGGTTCAGGATTGTCAGGGCGCAGCAATTACGTGATTCGCGGTGTTGAAATCACACGAACGGTGTTCTGGCACGACTCAGGATTGTCAAGGCACATCAGTCAGGTGGATTCGTGGCGTTGAAATCCTCAGGATGGTGTTCTGGCGCGCTTCAGGAGTTTCAAACGGTTCTCTCCCAACGAGCGCTTTTCTCAGTGGAATGAATCCTTGCAAAGGGACCTACGAAGACAGGCTTGGCTGGCTGATTTCAACATCTTTGGTTGGTGTTGGGTTTACACTGGTCCTTCTCTTCCCCTTCCTCCTCCTCCTCCTCCTCCTCCTCCTCCTCCTCCTCCTCCTCCTCCTCCTCCTCCTCAATCGCTCTCTCTCTCTCTGTCGGCCATGGGCTGCGTCGCGCGTGGCCATCAATCCTCTGCCTCCTCCGACCTCCTCCCCCTCCTCCTCCTCCTCTCCTCCTCCCCTCCTCCTCCTCCTCCTCCTCCTCCCCCTCCTCCTCCTCCTCCTCCTCCTCCCCCTCCTCCTCCTCCTCCTCCTTTTCCTCCTCCGCATCCTCCTCCTGCCTCACGTCCCCGTGCCCACGCCATTCGATACTGGGTAAGGGGAAACGCTCTGGGGACGCACGGGGCGCCACTGAGAGTTCACTGAACTCGAAGAGCACCACTAAGTAGCCCCTTGCCCAGTGAGTGGCTGGGCGACAGTGGCGTAGGAGTAATTGGCCTCACATGTCAGCCCGGTCGTGTTACGAAGCCCGTTTCGGTGGCGGCTTGATGCCCCCCCCCTGCCGTTGCGAGCGCGGCAATCCTCGACAACGTCGGCCTCATGTAGGCGCCAGGCCAATCTGGATGCCCACCGATGTCGATGGACACGAAGTGGCATCCGCGTTCAGTGCCTTGACGCCTTGGAGAAATTGGCATCCACCCCTCGTGCCTAAAGCTAAGATGCCCATCCCTGTCGACGGAGAGGCACGGGCAGTCCGCACTCGCAACGAGAGCTCTGCGCGGCACGCAGAAAAAGTTCGATCCGTGTCAGTGGCCACGTGACGGTCGTTCGCTGTGGTGTGCGACGCAGGCTTGAACAACGACGGCCACAAAGTGGCGTCGTGTTGTTGTGGGTGCCTGTCCCTGGCGATGGACAGGTCTTGGCTTCCCGCGTGCGCAACGAGGGCGTTGCTAGGCATCCGGACGCCTTGGCTCACACGGTGACCGCAAAGAGGCCATACAGCCATAGCTAACGCTGCAGCCTCCGACGCCCGCAAGTGTCGAGCAGGCGGTGTTCCAGTATGGCTGCCCACCCCTGTCGATGGACAGGCGTTGGCATCCACACAGGGTGCCTACATCTAGGATGCCCGCCCCCACAACAAGGGTGTTGCTTGGCATGCGAGCACATTGGCCTGCTCCAATGGCCGTTGGTCGGCCAAGCTGCCGTTGCGGGTGCGGCAGCCTCCGACACCGACCGTGTCTAGTAGGTGATGTGTTTGCTCGGTTGCCCAGCCCTGTGGATGGACAGGCAATGGCACCCGCTTCTCTTCTCGTACCTGGGTCTCATATGTCCATGCCTATCAATGTACAAACCTGGGCATCCTGTCTTCACATGGTGGCATCCGAGAACTTCCCACGTCCCTGCGCACGCAAGGCATGCGATCGCTGGCTAACAAAAAATGTGCGCAAGCATGTGAATACGAGTAATTACAGACCGCAGAAATAGGCCCTGCAAATTGCCTGGAATCATATATGCCCATCGCCGCTCTGCACTGATGATTGGTCTCTCTTATGGAAACAACATTGGAGCGTCCATCATCAGATCGGTGCCATATACTGAGCGATGTAATGCGACGCGCGGGTGTGAGCAGTGGGAGTCGCCGACCCCCCAATGGCGCACTGATTCCGTGACTCGGAGACTGGGGCTTCAGCACCAGGGGCCGCCTGGGCGGACACATCCTGCGCCCCCTCCCCTCCCCCATCCCAGGCACAACATACCCCTCCCCCTCCATTTGGACTGCTTAGGTGGCCCCGAGTCGGTCACACACCCGTTGCAGGCGCGGCACCCCATCTGGCCTGCTTAGGTGGCCCAAGAGGGGAGAACGTCGGCCACAACCGTCCCAGGCGCGGCAACACTGGCCACCGTGCCCTACAGGGTAGTGGCACCAGGTAGTTGGGCCCACCAACGGGGTTAAGGCGCCCCAAAGCCATGTCACCTTAAATCCTCTTCGTCGTCGTCCTCCTCCTCTTCCTCCTTTTCCTCCTCCTTCTCCTCCTCATCATTATCATCATCACCATCACCATCATCATCACCATCGTCAGCTTCATCAACAACGTCAACATCCTCATCATCATCATCATCAGCAACGTCAGCAACATCACCAGCGTCAGTACGAGCATCATCATCACCATCGTCCTCATCATACGTATTATCATCATCACCGTCGTCATCGTCATCATCAGCAGCAGCATGATCACCATCACCCTCAGCATCATCATCAGCATCATCATCATCATCACCATCGTCATCATCATCATCATCATCACCACCACCACCACCACCACCATCATCATCATCATCATCATCATCATCATCATCATCATCATCATCATCATCATCATCATCATCATCATCATCATCATCATCATCATCATCATCATCATCATCATCATCATCATCATCATCATCATCATCATCATCATCCATCATCTGCCCCTCCCTCGGGCCGCGAGGCGGAAATCCTCAAGTTCCTTGCGGTCCTCCGCCGTGAGCCTCGCGAGGCTCGCCCGGTCCTCAAGGGGACAACACCGGGCCCACAGAAAACGGCCGCTCCCGAAAGAGGTGAGGAGAAAGGAGGAGGGGTGAGGGAGGAGGAGGAGGAGGAAGAGGAGGAGGAGGAGAAAGAGGAGGAGAAAGAGGAGGAGGAGGAGGAGGAGGAGGAGGAGGAGGAGGAGGAGGAGGAGGAGGAGGAGGAGGAGCGAACGTCCCCTTGCGGACGTTCGTCTCCCATGACTGCGCAGCGCGTGGCCCCTTGCGCAGCCCCGCGCCTCAGTGCAGGCTCGGGGGCAGCCTCAGGGCGGCGCGCGCGGCGCTGATGACCTGCTTGTGGATGCTGCAGCGTTGCAGTCGCCGCAGATGGCGGAGCCGAGGGCGCCCGCAGGCGCGCCGTGGAGATCGGCGACCTCCTCGATCGTCGTGGCGCTGTCGCCCCCGCCACGCCTGATCCTGCCCCTCTTGATCCCACGTGCACAGAACAGGCTTGATCCTATCCCTGTCCCTGTCCCTCTTGATCCTCGTGATCCTATCCCTGTCCCTCTTGATCCTATCCCTCTTGATGGCCAGGCGGGTCAAGGAGTGGCGGATGCTGCTCTCGTCGCTGCCGCCTCTGTTGTGCCGGCCCATGTGTCCGTCCGCGCCACCGCGTCGTGAGAGAGAGAGCCGGCCGCGCGGCCAGGCGGCGCGGTGCCAGAGGCTGCCGCAGCTCGTGCAGTGCGACGGATCGTCGATTCCCTCCTCCTCCTCCTCCTCCTCCTCCTCCTCCTCCTCCTCCTCCTCCTCCTCCTCCTCCTCCTCCTCCTCCTCCCTCTCACCCGCGCATCCGAAGATGCATCTCATCTCGAGAGGGCCCACGTGCATCCAGTACGTCGCTGGCCATCCTCCAGCCAGCGTCTTCCACAGAAGCCACGTGCGGGACGGCGGCATCACCGCGAGCTGCCTCTCGGGGGAGTTCCGCTCCACGTGCAGCGTGTGCGAGGTCTGGAGCAGCGCTGTGACGTCGTTGCAGGACGGTTGACCTCCATCGGAATCGTGGCCACGCCATCGTCGTGGATCTCGTCTGCTTACCGAGCCATACGACGCCGTGCTCGATGCTCAGCTCGTGACTGCTCCAGTTGTCGGAGGATGTCGGGGGTCGGCCTTGGCAGCTGACAGAGTTGGGCCGGCCTTAGTCTGCCCATGTCTCCATCATGCCAGGCATCCGCCGCCGCCGCCGCCGCCTCCTCCTCCTCCTCCTCCTCCTCCTCCTCCTTGGGCCTGCCTCCGGAACGCGTCGCCGTCCCTGCCCGTAGAGGTTCACCCCGAGACAAAGGGCGCCGTGGGGGGCCCTGAAGACGCAAACGTCGCACCACTCCGTCCAGCTCCGATGTCTGTCGACGAATTGGCTTTGAGGCGTATGCCCGGGATCTAATCGCCGGCCCAGCGCCCGAGGACCTCCTCCATGGTCCTCGTGTGTTCGCGGGAGCCGTTGCGCGTCCTGGGCGCTGTAGTCGGGAGTCGGCGTCGCGGGCAAGTGTGGTATGTCGTCGTCGTGCGCGCTGCGGGCGCACCGAGCAGCAGCCCTGGGGAGCCGCGCGTTCAGGCGCCTCAGAATCGTCGGGCTGAAGCTGCCGTGGTAGAGGGAGCGCTGGAGCTCAGACATGTACGCAGTTTGCGGGGGGTCGTCTTCTTGATGATGCCTCGATCAGGTTCCATATTCTTTGCAGGCTGTCCACGAATTTGAGCTTGACGCGGTTGGGGAGCATTGGCGGCTTGGAGGAGGATGAGGAGAAGGAGGAAGAGAAGGACGAGGAGAGAGAGGAGGATGACGAGGAGGAGGAGGAGGAGGACGAGGAGGAGGAGACGGAGGAGGAATGGGAGGGGGAGCAAGCGAAGCGGTTGATAACTAGTGCACTTGAACCCAAGAGTCATCAACGATGTTGGAATAAGCCGTCCCTCCGAGCTCCCTCGTCGCAGGCCCCTACAACGGTTCAGTCCCACTGAGGGAACTGCCTCGTTGGAGGACACCCGTTTGAAGACCCTGGACCATGCCAAAACATTGCTCCCGGGCTTCCAGCGCCGCGGATCAACCTGACTGTTGCGTCTTGGCGATCCGGAACCGCACCAGAACGCCATTCCTGGGACTGCAACGCCGCGAACCAGCGTAACTGCTGCACCCTCACGAATCCGGAATCCGTCCAAAACACCATGTCCTGTAAATTGACGATGGGAATCCACGAACCTCTTGCACATACGTAAAAAGGAATATGCGCGGCACTAAAGCGAGAACCACAATGTGAAAACCACCCGCCCTCAATCCGTGAAACTCTTGCAAATGTTTGAAACGAGCGCGTGCGGCGCTAAGGCGAGAACCACAATTTGAAAACCACCCGCCCTCGATCCGTGAAGCTCTTGCAATGTTGTTTAAACGAATGTGCGTGGCGCTAAGGCGAGAGCCACCTTTTGAAAGAGCCCCGCTCTCTATCCGCGAAGCTCTTGCAAGGTTGCAGCACGAATGTGGACGGCGCTAAGGCGAGAACCACATTTTGAAAACCACCCACCCTCAATCCGTTTAGCTCTTGCAGATGTTTTACACGAGTGCGCGCGGCGCTAAAGCGAGAACCGCATGTTGAAAACCACCCGCCCTCTATCCGTGGAATTCATGCCGATGTTTAAACGAATGTGCGCGGCGCTGAAGCGAGGGCCACAGTTTGAAAACCACCCGCTCTCAATACGTGAAGCTCTTGCAAAGGTTTTAAAACAAATGTGCGCGGCGTTAAGGCGAGTGCAACATTTCGAAAACCACCCGCCCTCCATCTGTGATGTTGCTTTTCTCTCTCTCTCTCTCTTTTTCCCAATCATCCTGTGGAGTTGGGTCCTCGTCTTGAAGAGACGTCGCCGCGCGTCATCCTCTCCTCCTCTCCTCCCCCTCCTCCCTCCATCATCATCGTCATCATCATCGTCGCCATCATCACCGTCATCACCATCATCGTCATAATCCTCACGACCATCATCATCACCATCATCGTCATCATCATCATCATCATCATCATCATCATCATCATCATCATCATCATCATCATCATCATCATCATCATCATCATCATCATCATCGCTGTCATCATCACCATCACCCCTCACACGTTTCTTGGACCCATAAAAGGGGCTCCACCGAAGTCCCCAGTGCCGCCGCCCGCACGCGTCCGCCACACCCATGTCGGCACACCCTCACACGTTTCGTGGCACCCTAAGGAAGCTCCACCGAAGGTCCCAGTGGGTGTGCCGCATGCGTCCAGCACATCGAGCGTCCCGCACATCGATTCCGGCACACCCCCTACACGTTTCGGGGCACCTAAGGAGCTCCACGAAGGCCCAGGGGGTGTGCCCGCATACGCCCCGCCACACCCAAGTCGGCACACCCCTCCGCGTTTCGTGGCCCCATCGGAGCGCCACCGAAGCGTCCAGTGGGTGTGCCCGCATGCGTCCCGCACACCCATCGGCACACCTTCACACGTCTTCGTGGCCCCATAGGGAGCTCCCACCGAAGGTTCCAATGGTGTGCCACGCATGCGTCCCACCCACCCATGTCGGCACACCCCACACGTTTCGTGCCCCCATAGGGAGCTATACCGAAGGTCCCAGTGGGTGTGCCCGCATGCGTCCCGCACACCCCATGTCGGCACACCCCTCAACACGTTTCGTGGCCCCATAGGGAGCTCACCGAACGGTCAGTGGGTATGTTTGCCGATGCGTCCCGCGCACCCATTTTGGCACACCCTCACACGTTTCGTGGCCCCATAGGGAGCTCCACCGAAGGTCCCAGTGGGTGTGCCCGCATGCGTCCCGCACACCCATTTCGGCACACCCCTCACACGTTTCGTGGCCCCATAGGGGCTCCACCGAAGGTCCCAGTGGGTGTGCCCGCATGCGTCCCGCACACCCATTTCGGCACACCCCTCACACGTTTCGTGGCCCCATAGAGGCTCCACCGAAGGCATTCTCGTTTGGAAAGGCTGGGGTGCATCGGCATTTTCGAAGGTTCACGTAGAGGTTTGAAGTGCGAACCTCGAGGATCGAGGCTCGAAGTTTTCTGGCCTTCGGAGGCCCGTCGTCGCCACAACAGTCTCAGCCAGCAGCGATCCATGAGGCGGCCATGGGGGGGAACTCAGTCAGCGTCGCCCCGGCCGTCTCCCAGCTTCTCGCGCAAAACCTCTCATGTCCGGCGGCGGCGGCTGCGACGACGACGACGACGACGACGACGACGACGATTCGCTGGGTGCGTCGACGATGCGTCGCCGATGCGGCGCGACCCTTCGACCCTGGCCCCCTTTGGGAGGCCTGCGGCAGGTTCGCGTTGTGTGGACGCGCTGGCGATCCGTGCAAGGTTGAACGCCGGGCCCATGTCGGGCCCTGGGGCCCACGGAAACGAACCCACGGCGCGAAATCAATAGCGAAGATGGGGTCGAGAGGATCCAGGGATCTCCAGGAGCGGAGATCGTTCGAGGTGAATGCTCCCCTCGGTGTCGGGGACCAGCAACAGGGTCGTCTCGACACGAGCCCGCCGCGCATAGGATGAGCTTTGACGGAGCGGGTGTCCCGCCGGCCTCCCCGAGCAGGGCTCGACGCAGCTCCGGATAGGAAGCGTCGGAGGCGTTCGGGCTCCGGGAGGGGTCCCAGGACCGTAATAGATCTCATATCTCTCCTCTCGTCTCCATCCCAAACCCGATGAGGACGAGGAGGAAGAGGAGGGGGAGGAGGAGGAAGAGGAGGAGGGGGAGGCGGAGGCGAAGAGGAGGAGGAGGAGGAGGAAGACGAGGAGGACGAGAGCAGGATGACGAGGAGGAGGAGGAGGAGGAAGACGAGGAGGAGAAGGAGGATGACGAGGAGGACGAGGAGGAGGAAGGCGGCCACGACGACGACGACGATGATGATGATGATGATGATGGCTATGATTCGGATTCTGATTATGACGACGACGGTGAGGAGGAGGAGGAGGAGAAGGAGGAGGAGGAAAGGGAGGAGGAGGGAAGGGAGGAGCCAGCAGGGGGAGGGAGATGAGGGAGGGAAAGGGAGGGACATGCAGAGGGGGAGGAGAGAGAGGGAAAGGGAGGGGAAGGGAGGGAGGGGGTTGAGGGAGAGGGGGGGAGGAAGAGGACTGAAGAAGAGGGGTTCGGGGGAACAAGGGAATGACGATGACGATTCTGATGATGATGATGATGATGATGATGATGGTGATGATGGTGACGCTGATGATAATGATGATGATGATGATGACGACATGGATGGCGATGGTGATGATGATGGTGATGGTGATGATGATGATGATGATGATGATGATGATGATGATGATGATGATGATGATGATGATGATGATGATGATGATGATGATGATGATGATGATGACGACATGGATGGCGATGATGATGGTGATGATGATGATGATGATGATGAGGATGATGAGGATGATGACGGAAAGAAACTGACGATGCCGACGATGCCGAGAGGAGGAGGAGGAGGGAAAGGGGAGAGTAGGGAGGAGAGAGCAGGGAGGAGGAGGCACGAGGAGGAGGCTCGCGTGCTGCCAGCTCGGCTGGAATCCTCGGCCGGCGGCCTGGAAAACGGGCCAGCCTGGGCCCGGGAGGGGCCCGAGGATCAATTTCCAGCGGGTGCCGGCCCAGGGTGGCGCGAAGGGGGTGGCCTTCCCAGAAGCCAAGGGGGGGGTTCTTGGAGGGGCTCGGAGGAGCGAGGGAGTGACGATGAAGATGATGATGCTGATGATGATGATGATGATGATGATGATGATGATGATGATGATGATGATGATGATGATGGTGGTGATGATGATGATGATGATGATGTTGATGATGACGATGATGACGATGACGACGACGACGAAGATGACGATGACGACGATGCCGATGACGATGATGACGCAGCACTCCTCTCGAGAGCGTTCCGCGCCTTTTGTCGGCTGTCCAACTGTTTGGCCTCGCGCCGCGGACGCCCTGCGCGCGTCGCTGGGGCCCTCTCGGGGCGAACAGCGCGCGTCGCGCGAACTCCGCGCTGCGCTCTGTCCAGCACCTCGCTCGCCCGTCGTCGCTCCGCCCGGCGGCCAGAGCCATGCGCGCTATGAGTTAGCCTGCAAGCAATCTTTGTTCCACACAGCGTACGAACCGTGCGCGTCACTGTGACGCCTTCGGGGCGACCTGCGCGCGTCGCGAGGCTCCGCCTTGCGCTGCGCCCGCAGCCTTGGACTTTGGAGTGGGCAAGGGAAAACGAAAAAGGAGGGGAGGAAGCGGGCGCGATCCTCGTGTGGGGCGTGCCGACATGGGCGTCGCGGCGCGCGGGCGCTGCCGTCGGGGTTCCCAAGAAAGCCCCCTGCAGAGGCTACGCCACACAAGTCGGCAAACCTTCATACGGTTCGAGGCCCCTTAGGGAGCGCCACCGAAGAAGATATTCACAAGCGCGGTAACCACAACTGAATATGGTTGGGTCCTTCGCCAGGACAAATGTTCACAACATAGAAAAGAACACGAGTGTGCGCGGCGCTAAGACGAGAACATCATTTTGAAAACGCCCCGCCCTCCATCTGTGAAGCCGTTGTCAACGTTTAAGCTTCAGGCTCATACGTGGTGATGAAGTCTCAGGCGAAACGCCCGGCCCGCCCCAAAAAAAACGGGCCTCGGGGTGCGACAGAGAAGAAATTCTTTACAAGGAAGAAGAATGGCGCCAGGGCGAGAGCCATATGTTGAAACCCGCACGCCTTCAATCCGCGAAACTCTTGAACGAATGTGCGCGGCGCTAAGGCGAGAACCACACGTTGAAAACCGCCCGCCCTCAATACGTGAAGCTCTTGCAAAGCTTTGAACGAATGTAGGTGGCGCTAAGGCGAGAACGACATTCTGAAAACCACACTTCATCTGTGAAACCCTTACAATTTTGAGAGAGAGAGAGAGAGAGAACATAACGAATGTGCGCGGCGCTACGGCGGCAGCCACATTTTGAAAACCACCCGCCTTCCGTCCGTGAACCTGTTGTCAACTGTTAATCTTCAGGGCCATAAATGGTGAGGAAGTCTCAAGCGAAACGCCCGGCCCGCCCAAAAAACTTGTGCCGGTGTGCGACAGGAAGACAACACTTACGAGAAAAAGAAAAGACATATATGATGAGAGGAGGAGGAGGAGGAGGGGGAGGAGGAGGAGGAGGAGGAGGAGGAAGCGAGGGGCAGGGGGAGGAAGGGGAGAAGGAGGAGGAGCAGGAAGGAGGGACGAGGGATCGAGCGAGCAGCGGGAGCGGCGTACGAATACACGAACACCGACCGCACCAAAACAACGCGGAGTGGAGTTCGCCGTAGGCGGACTCCAAGGCAGGGAGGGGGGAAGGGGCAAGCGGCCTCCCCCCTCTGCGAGGGGCAGGGCATGATCGCCGACCCTTCCACTGCCTCCCCCTCCCTGCGCGTGCGCCAGACTCCACCGCGCTGGTCACGACGGGCTCGCGGAGGCTCGCGACCGCATGCGATCGAACATCACGGCGTCGTGCTCGCAGGCGCAGGGCAGCTGGAGGCACGCTGCGCGCAGAGCCACGCGCTGCTCGGCCTCCGCCCCCCGCGCCCGCCGCACCAGCAGCAGCCGCCGCGCCAGCGGCAGCCGCCGCGGGCCCCGCAGGAGCCTCGCCCGCACCCGCACAATCGGGAGGAGAGGCCGCGGCCGACGCTTATGAGGCGGCAGGCCGCCCACCGTCAGCAAGCGAGTGAGGAGGAGGAGGAGGAGGAGGAGGAGGAGGGAGGAGGAGGGGAGGAGGTAGGAGGAGGAGGAGGAGGGAGGAGTGAGGGGGAGGAGGGGAGGAGGAGGAGGAGGAGGAGGAGGAGGATGGAGGGAGAGGGGGAGGAGGAGGAGGAGGAGGAGGAGGAAGGAGGAGGAGGAGGAGGAGGAGGAGGGGAGGAGGCAGGAGGAGGAGGAGAGGAGGAGGAGGAGGAGAAGGTAGGAGGAGGTGAGGAGGGAGGTAGGAGGAGGAGAGGGGGAGGAGAGAGAGGAGGAGGGAGGAGGAGCGGAGGGGGGGGAGGAGGAGGAGGAGGAGGAGGAGGAGGAGGAGGAGGAGGAGGAGGAGTAGGAGGGAGGAGGAGGAGGAGGAGGCATCGGGCAGCCGCCGCCCCTGCGCCCGCGCCAGCTGCGCCGCCGGCAGGGGGCGCCTCCGCGGCTCGCCGCGCCGCGAGGCGACGGCGTCGGCGCCGCCGCCGCTCCGTCTTCGCCGCGGGCGCGGCGTGCGGGGCTGCAGGCAGCGCAGGAGCGCCAGGGGCAGCACCGGCAGGCACGGTCGCTGCCGTCGGCTTCGGCCCCTCCCCGCACGCGCAGGGCGCGGCGGCTTTGGCCGAGCGAGCGACAGCAGCAACAGCGCGGCGAGGCGCCCCAGCCAGCACCGCCAGGCGAACAGCGGCCTCTTCGAGGGAGGCGCCAAGGGCGGAGGGGGCCCCTCTAGGCCGGCCGCGACATCCTGAGCTGCGCTTCGCCGTGGAAAACGGTCGCGCGCAGGCGAGGCCGCGCGGCCGCTTGAGCCCAAATGACGGGGAGGAGAAGGAGGAGGAGGAGGAGGAGGAGGAGGAGGAGGAGGAGGAGGAGGAGGGAACCCTTGGGGGGCCCTCGACATTAGCGGTCGCGCGCATTACAGGGAGTGCCCATCCACGCTGCGGGCGCCAGAATCTGTCAGTAGAAGCAACAGCGCCAGCGCGAGCGTCAAAGCGCGTGGAGGCAGCAACTGGGCCTCAACTAAAATGTCCAGCGCATGTGCCCGTCGAGGAGCCCGAACGTGGAGAAGGTGAGGGGCGCGCTGAGCCTCGGCAAGCTGCGCGAAACACAATCTCTGCATTCGAAAAGCTTACACCACCGTGAGCAACCAGAACGCATCAGCCCGGGGAGGTTCCTGGCAGAGCCCGATCCCGAATTGCGCAGACGCGCGTATCCTGATCTTGATGAGAGGACACATCGTGTTTTTTTTAACCTTCCAGCGCGTGTCGGCATTTTGACAGGAGACGCGCACAACTTGGCCAGGGACGATAGACGCCTGGGAGGCACTGACACCAGCAGGGAGAGAAGAGGAGGCAAGGCCAATCACCAACCAGCAAGGGACCTTAGTAGCTACCCCAGTACGCATGCGCCCTGAAAGGTCCTCCCTCGCCAGAGGCTCGAACATGTTATGGCTCCAGGGTGGGTTCTCTTGAGAAAACTAAGGAACAACTGCTCGACCAAATGAGGAACCTCCTGCGAAGCAGTGACTGAAGAGCCCAGTCGGAACCTCTGGATGCACCCTAATTTGACATCCGCGCGAGAACCCCCGCAGTGCAAGGTAGCACGCGTGCTCTAGGACGCGAATCTGAGGCCTCCAGGACTGGAGGCATCACGACCAAAAGGAAGGGAGAAGCCCCCGAGAAAAGCGACCAAGTTGCTAAATGCACCACTCGGGCTCACGGTCAGGCTGCGCGATCTCCTGCATCGCGTCAACTTGGTGCTGCTTAGTGACGGCGAACTTGGCGACATTCGACGGGCTCCACTTGAGGAGCGAGGGTTCACGACCGGTCGGAGGTTCAACTCTTCATATGCCATCCCGTCCAAACGAGAGCCAACCACGACCTCTATCCACAAAGGTCCTCTGTAATTGCCGTAGAGGGGCTGCAGGGCGCGCTTGAACTTCCTGAGGGTGATCTCCATCTGGATATGTCTGGGACGTGAAGGCGAGCGGGCCCGCCAGCGTGGGCATTAGCTTCGAACTCAAGCCACAAGGCCGTCCTGGCGGAGATTCGAGAGCATCGTGACGAACATCGCTGCTGAAGCGCATGGTGAACATCTTGGACTGGGGTCGGCGGACCCGAGCGACCAGAGTCGCCAGTGATGGACACGCCTTCAAGCCAAGGCCCCAAATTGGCAGCAACTGCTGGACGGGAGACGAGTTTGCCAACATTGATCTTGACAGTGGACGGGTCAGTGCGGCGGTCGAAGTTGCCAAGACCTGAGAGCGCGCGAGGCTGGAGGTCTGCGAGTTAGCGGCGACCAAGGCCTCCTCGAGCTTCTTGATTTGGGCACACGTTTTCTCGAGCAGTCCTTCATGTTGAGAGACGCGCTGATCGATCTGGTGGTTGTCTTGCTGCTGGTCGTCGCAGCGTGACGCGTTGGGAAAGACGCTCTGACTGGCCTGCTGGTCGATCCGGGTCGGCAGAGCCGGAGGTCAGCCTGGCAGCGAGCCATGCACTCCTCGACTGCTTCTTGCAGTTCTCGTTGATGGGGGCCGCGGAGGTGCGGACAGCGAACTGGACGGACGTGGCGACCAAGGTTTCCTCGAGCTTCTTGATTTGGGCACACATCTTCTCGTGCAGTCCATCATGTTGACATACGCACTGAGCGATATGGCGGATGTCCTGCTGCTGGTCGTCGTAGCGTGACGCGAACTCTCTCCTGAGGTCGTCAAGCTTGGGAAGGACGGTCTGACTGGCCTGCTGGTCGATCTGGGTCGGCAGAGCTGGAGGTCAGCCTGGCAGCGAGCTATGCACTCTTCGACTGTTTCTTGCAGTTCTCGTGGATGGGGGCCGCGGAGGTGCGGACAACGAATTGGACGGACATGGTGGCCAAGGTCTCCATCTGGGTCTTGAGGTTGGCGAGCTTCTCGTCCAGGCAGTTCGCGCAGGCCACCTGGATGTGCCCGCTGGTCTGGAGGGCGACGACATTGAAGTCCTCGTCACTGGAAGCGCCCAGGCGCATATTCGTGGGCAGGACAAGCGGAGCCTGCAGCAACACCAGCAGGGGGGCAGCACCAGGCATGGCAAGAGGTTGAGCACGATGCCGCTTCTCCGTGCTGCACTTGACGGGGCGAGCACCATTGGAAGCCACGCCTCTGCACCCACAGCTGCAGGAACAGGGCACGCCTCTATTTATCTGCAGCTTCGGGCGCCAGGAGACTCGTGAAGAACCAGGCGCACGGCCGGTGGGCAGCTCACCGTGTGGTTCGGAGGGCGAAGACGTCAGCGGTCTAGCCTCGGATCAGAGGTATCGCTTTGTCTCCGAAGAAAATCTGCAGTCTTGAACCACAGCGGCTACAGAGGAGGAGATGAGGAGGGGGAGGAGGAAGGGGAGGAAGGAGGGAGGAAGAGCAAGAAGGAGGGATGAGGGACCAGGACGAGGAAGAGGAGGATGAGGACGATGAGCCCGGATCTCGCCATGCCCTGTCGTCTTTGCCGCCCGCAGAGTCCATCGAGTAGAAAATGATGGTGAAGCGCTCGCCGTCTGGCTGCACGTGGGCGGAGCCGTGCAGGTGGGTGGAGCCCTCGAAGACGTGGAAACTGGGACGGTGGATGACAGGGGCGGCGAGCCAGAAGCGGTGAAGGGGAACGATGGAGACTGCAGCGAAGCAGCAGAAACATTGGGGAAGCAGTGGAAACTGGAGAGGGGAACGGTGGATGCTGGGGTGTGCTGGGGGGGCATAGCAAAACGATGGCAACTGAACTAGAGGGAGGTGGAGGAAGGAAGGGGAGAGCAGGAGAGGGAGAGCGGCGGAGGAGAAGGTGGGGGAGGAGGAGGCGGAAGAGCGCCAGAGAGACCGCCAAGGTCTAGCATCCGAGCCGAGCAGAAGCGGAGGAGGAGGACGAGGAGGAAAGGGATGAGAAGAGGGGGAAAGTGAAGGGAAAACGGAGACTATATGGAAAAGTGGTAATTTCATGAAGGTATGACGGGGACGGGGATTCCGGGCGCACGGCGTATGCGGAGTTGGTGATGTTGGCCTTGTTCGAGGCCATATGCCCTAGGCAGACCCTGGGCAGAGGGAAGGTGGGATCGGGGTATCAGGGAGGAGAGGGAGCCCTCGGAGACGCGGAAATCGAAGTGGGGGGGAAAGGGCGTCACGCGGGGCCCAGGGCACCCTGACTGTCCGCTCCCTCGCCACCCCACACCACGCCCCTCCCGTCCCGCACTCTACCACCTCCACCTGCTCCTTCTCCTCCTCCTCCTCCTCCTCCTCCTCCTGCTCCTCCTCCTCCTCCTCCTTCCTCCTCTTCTTCCTCCTGTTTTTCCTCCTCCTCTTCTTCTTCCTCCTCTTCCTCCCTCCACCACCACCCGCCCCCCCGACGGGGGGCGGGATGCCGGGATCCCGTCGCCTCAGGACCCTGACCCCCCGCGGACCCTCCTGGGGCTGAGGACCTAGCGGCGTCCTCATCTTCAAGAACACGCATGTACCCCCTCCTCCCACATCGCAGGACGAACATGAGATGGCGTGGACTCGGCGAAGGAGCGCGACACCACTCCAATCGGCGGATTGACACGGAGCACAATGCTGGACAGAGTGAGGAGGCCAAGGCAAACGCAACGAGTCCACGCTGCGACTGCGGATGGCCCCTCAGTGGTGACCCCCGTGGCATTGCCTGAACCTGCCTGTTGCCATGCGCTCGAGGCGGGGGGTTATGCATAACCACCGCCCGGAGGATCGATTTTCTCGGACCTTCACACGCGGTGGATGTGGACATCTTGGGGCCCCCAGGGGCCAAAATCTCAAATCTAGCAGCATCCACCGCCCGTTGGGCCCCCAAGGCGTCGGTTCCCAGGCGGTGGATACGGATAAGCCCCCCCCCCCTCTCGCAATGACGGATCCTGGAAACGGATGCTAAATCCCGAGGCCTTCCCCAGGACCAGCACTCTGTCCCGGGCCGTTTTCTGCTCGGCCCCGCGGCCAGGGGAGGGCCCTCTATCGGCGGTGGACAGACGGCCTAGGACCGAAACCGACGGACCTGGACCCGCAAACATGACGGCCGCGACGCCCTCTCGCGAACCGAAAACGGCCAATTCGCTAATCGACGTGTCCGGGTAGGAGGTCTAACTTATCAGCCTCCGACTCTAGAGCCCGAGGCACGGCGAGGAGCCCCCAGGGCCCGTTCCCCTCAGGACCCCCTTGCGGCGGCGTGCACGACGGGGTGGAGCGTGGGGGGCGGCCTGCTAAGAAGGCGTGTGTGGGGGGGGCTTCTAAGAAGGCACGTCGGATCGGTGCAAACATGTCTACTGGTAAGCAGCATGTTGGTTGCTCTTGTTCAAACACGTTTCCTGTTCTTGACTTTTTGTGGCTGACGTGTGCTTGCTCTGTGCAGGGCCTCTCGGAAGGCAGGGCCCTTCTTGGAAGCACTCCAAGCTCCTCGGAAGCCCTCTTGGAAGGCTCTGGCTCCGAAGCCTCCAAGGCCTTCTGTGGAGTCCCTTGCCTTTGAGAAGCCCCCTCGGCTTCTGAGATGGCGACCCCCCTCGCGCCACCCCTTGCGCAGGCAGCCAACCTTGCCTGAGACCCGAGGATGCGAGCAGACATGCACCATCGCGCGAAATCGCAACCAGAGCTACAAACCCTGTCCTTCTGCTGCAATTTTCGAGCTGGATCTATATGTGAATGTCCCTGGGCCCGAAACTGGGCGAAAATGCCCAGTGAAAGAACTGCGATGCCCAGATCTCGGGGCTTTCTTCCATGGCGACACGAAACCCGACCCCTTCCCCGTGACCGAATTTTCACCCGGGATCCGTGTCTGATGGCTCTGGAACTCGGAATCGAAGAAAAACGCCGCGATTGAAATGTGGATCTTAGTCTTCTGCACGGCGACAAATCCCCCCTTGACTTCGGATCTGTCGTACTTTGCTTTTTCTGCGCAGTAGTCTGGCTGATGGTGCAACGTCGGGCCTCCACTCCGACGAAGTGCCACACAGCACCTACAAGGAAAATCCGTTGCCTGGAAGGTATTACAAAACGAACGCAAATCTCTGTCGAACGCTGCGCTGTTCTACCGACTCGCGTGCGCCATCCGTGCACTCAGGAATCCGCGCCGTTCGATTGAAACGACTGCGCTGTACTTGCGATTGGGCCGAGGGCTGTACTGGCGATTGGGATATCATTTGCACCGCAATGCCGTGGCACACGAACTGCACAATGAGCAAATAACACACAGACAGACAGACAATCTTTTCTATGAAAGACCCGCATCCCAACTTATGGGAAGGGGACTCCATCATACTAAAACTGGTTGGTGAGACCGCGCAGAAGGAGAGTGGGCAGCCTGCTTGCTAAACTGGCTGCCATCAACGCTGCTTGAAACCAGGCCGAGGGCCAGAAGCGAAAAGCCGCGGACGAAAAATGGATAAGGGAGGATAATAATCAACAACCGTTGCCAAGATAAGACGATCCCAACGGTCACCGAGGCCAAGTCGTGGTGTATCCAAGCCACGTCGCATGTTCAACTGGAATACTGGCAACGCGGATAACGCGGGCTCCTGTCGCGAACACCGAAAGACCAACACTAAGATGAAGCAACGTCTGAAACATGTTCACAATCCGATGGAAACGTTCTGCGTCGTAGCGCTTTGGATGCATACAATATCAATTTCCTCTCAATCTCTGCAATCAAAAAAGCATTGAGCCCAAATGGCTACGGACGGATCTGCCGTGCTGCCGTACTTTGGATGATTTCATAAGTAGGGGGGAACTGCCCGCCCTACTTTTGAAGCTCCTTTGATGCCGATTTCTGCGTACCTTGCCGCCTCTGTTTATGCCATGCTCTTACGCAGACATCCGCCCTACTTTGCTGAGGTGGCCATTTCCGCCCCACCTTTTCGCATCGGTTGGGGTGCGCTTCCGACGCAATTCGAAGCCGGAAACTTGCCATCGCTCGGACGTCCATTCCCCGTGCCCTTCCCTGTTTCGTCCGCTTCTTTTTCGCAAGATGATCCAGAACGCTCCTCGAAGGTCCTCGCGGGGGAAAAAGTGCACACGCCCGAGCGATGCCAAGAAACATCGACCAACAACGAAAAGCGGACCCGACGCCTCGCCCTCGCTCGGACGTCCGTTCCCTGTGCATGCTTTGACTTCGCGCGCTTGTCTTGCGGAGGCGGGCGCCCGAGGAGTGGAGGAGCAGGAGCAGGAGCAGGAGCAGGAGCAGGAGCAGGAGCAGGAGGAGGAGGAGGAGGAGGAGGAGCGGACTCTCAGACCATTTCCCGGTGGTCCAGGATGCTCCTCGAGGGCCCTCGCCGAGGACGGGTGCACACGTCCGAGCGCTGCCAAGGAAAATCAGCCAACAGCAGAAAGCGGACCCGACGCCTCGCCAGCGCTCGGACGTCCATTCCCCGCTGCATGTCTCGCCCTCGTGCGGTTTTTGTGTTGTTATTGTTGCTGCTGCTGCTGCTGCTGCTGTTGTTGTTGTTGTTGTTGTTGTTGTTGTTGTTGTTGTTGTTGTTGTTGTTGTTGTTGTTGTTGTTGTTGTTGTTCTGTTCAAGCAAATCTCGTTGGATGAGCCAGAATGCTCCCCGGCGGTCCTCGCCGAGGAAGAAAACGCACACGCCCCAGCAACGCCAAGGAAAACCAGCCCGCAGAGAGCGGGGAGGACTTCCGCCCGTGCGCAGCGACACGTCCCGGGCCCGCCGCTCCCCCCCCCCCCCCCCCCCCACGGGAGAGCCGCCCGCGCACGTCCACCTCGGGCTGGGGCGGGCACGGGGCGCGCCCTCCATGGCTCTCAGGAGCGGCCCGGCGGATCTGCGGCCCGGGCCGGGTGATCGTCGGCGGGGGAGGGGGGGGGGGGGGATGCGGTCCCAGACATCCGACGTCTCGATTTTTTCGAGACGCGGGCCCCCGACCTCCCGACCACTTCCCTGGAACCGGTTTTTCATCCCGAGTCGTTTTTTGACGGCCCCGAGGCCCGGCGAGGGCCCCGAGAAGCCAAAAACTATGAAAAACCTATGTCTCGATTTTTTCGAGACGCCCGAGGTCTGGGGTGGGGGGCGGGGGGAAGAAGGCGGGGGACCCTGAGATTCTGGCGTCGCATTTTGTGCGCATAGCGGGCGCTCTCGCCCGGCTTCGGGCCCCCGGGAGCATCACACGTCGATCCGGCTCGAGCAAAGGTGCAGAAAGATGGGGTCTAGGGCTCCGGTCGTGATTTTTTTTGTGATGTCGCAATTTCTCTCAAACGACCCGTTTCAGGGGAGGGGGGGAGGGGGGAGGGGGGATGTGGAGGGGGGGATGGAGGAGGAGGAGGAGGCGGAGGAGGAGGAGGAGCTGGGCAACTGCTGTTTCCTCCTCCGGCTCAGCTGTCTGACTGGTGAGGCCAGTGAACATGGTAAACGATCTGTTGCTGGCGGCTTCAACGCACATCTCGGGCAAGCTTGCGGATCCAACGGCCCAACAAGGGCATTTAGGGCCCACCTTAGCACGAAGGAGCACTGCACTACTTCCTGCGCTGAGGCGCGGAGCTTAGACTTGGGCCGGAGGAGGGGAGGGGGGGGAGCACAGAAAGAGAAAAGGGATGATGACGTAGGGAATGTCCCAATCGATGGAGGACGCTGGAACATCATTGAAGCAATGCGTGCCTTGTACAAAGGGGTGTCCCTTGAACAACAAGATCCAGGCCGTGCTAAGGGGCCGACGAGCCGGCCTTTGTACATGCCGGGTTTCCTGCGACGGCAGTGGCGGCGAAATCGTATGGAGGATGAACTTGCATTTCCCAATTCAACATCTACCTCCAGATCTGTCTCTCTGAGTCTCTCTCTCTCTCTCCTCCTCCTTCTCCTCCTCCTCCTTCTTGTCCTCCTCCTTCTCCTCCTCTTCCTCCATCTCCTCCTCCATTCCCTCCTTCCACCCGTTCCTTCCCCTCGCCAGCCCCGCCCCCAACATGTCACCTCCGCTGCTTTCACCTCCCCTCCCTCCCTCCCTCCCTCCTTCCCTCCCTCCTCTGAAACTGGTGCTGGCGCAGGCTTCGAAGCATGCGCCCCAGCCCTTCGATGTGCTCCTTTCGCAATGAGGCCGAGCGCAGAGGACTGGGGCGGGCGGCAAAGGCAGCTGGATCTGCAGAAGCAGCAGTAGCAGATTCTACTGCTGCTCGTCTCGCTGCCTCTGCCAGAAGCAGGAGGAGGAGATGGGGCACAGCAGGAGGCGAAGAGGGATGGGCAGGGCAGTCATCGTCGTCGTCGGCAGAAGCAGGGCGTGAGGAGCAGAGGGCAGGAGGAGACAGCCAGAAGGGGCGGGGAGGGCGGACGAGCATCCTCGGGAGGCAGCTCGGGAGCAGGGCCGGGGTCCGGAGCGAGACATCTCCAGAAGAAGACGCAGCTGGGACGAGGACTTCATCGGGCGAGGGATACACCGAGAAGCTCTGAGATGCGGCGGCTCTGGACGATGTCTCGGGCGCCGCGGCCTTCTCAGATCGTTCCCGAACGCTCTGAGAGCTTTCCGGACCGCTCTGGAACGCGGATGTAGCCTCGTCCCAGCTCCGCCCAGCAGAATGCTCGGGGGCACCCTGGGCGGCCCCGGTCGCCCGCCCTATGCAGTCACACTTCTGCCGTATAGGACTGCTGGGCAAAGGAACGGAGGAGCGAAGAGAGCGGGGCCCCCGGGTCGAGAGCGGGGAGGGAGGGAGGGAGGGAGGGAGGGAGGGAGGGAGGGAGGCCTCTCCGGAGTGTTCGGGGTGCCTTGGGCGGCCCATCGTGCTGCCCTGAGGAGAGCCGGGCGAGGAGCGCAGGGGCCGTGGTGGCCACGGAGGGCGCCGGCCACGGAGGTCTAGAAGGAACGGCCCGACAAGCAGAGCGCCGGCGGAACCCGAGGTTGGCCCCTCGAGCAGGGGCCGGCCCTCCCGGCATCCCCGTGGGCCTACCACGGCATGCGCTGAGAGCACAGTGTCAGCCAGCGTGGACTGCAAGCAGCGTGATTCGGACAGTCTCCCCAGACATGATCGCGTCGTAAAAAATTCAGGACGAAAGTTTTTCGCTATTTTCGGCCTCCAGAGGCCCTCGCCAGGCCCTGGGACCGTCAAAAAACGACTCAGGATGAAAAACCGGCCCCAGGGAAAGGGTCTGGACTTCCGGGGACCCCGTCCTGGAAAAATCAGGACGTCGCATGTCTGGGTCTGCTGCGCATCCTGGGTGGAGCGAAGTACGTGGTGCAATCTGCGTGGTGCCATTCACTTGCCGAACTTGAGGTTGTCAACTCCACTGCTCGCGCAATCATCCCACCCACCCACCCGCAACTTGGTTTGCAAAACCAATGCGGGACCGAGCACAGATATCGCTCCGGGGTCGTCTTGGAGCCCTCGGGGGCGTCTCAAAAGCGCCCCAAGAAGGCCGGAGAAGCAAGACGGCCGACGACGACGACGACGACGACGACGACGACGACGACGACGGCGGCGACGACGACGACGCCGACGTCGACGACGACGAAGACGACGACGCCGACGCCGACGCCGACGACGAAGACGACGACGACGTCGCCAACGAAGACGACGACGAGGGAGGAGGGAGGACGACGACGGCGACAACGACGACAACGACGACAACGAGGGCGGAGGGAGGACGGCGACGACGCGAACGACGAAGAAGGATGAAGGACGGCGACGCAGACGACGACAACGACGAGGGAGGAGGGAAGACGACGACGAGACGACGACGACAACGACGACGACGACAGCGACGAAATAGGAGGGACGACGACGAGACGCCGACGACGGACGACGACGACGACGAGGGAGGAGGAGAAAGGACGACCACGGCGACAACGACGACGGAAACGACCACGACGCCAAAGAGGACGACGACGACGAACACGAGGAAAGACACAGGACGACGTAGGCGTCGACGACGACGACGACGCGGGAGGAGGGAGGACGGCGACGACGACGACGACGACGCCGCAAGAGCGCGCGCGCACGCTTTTGTTGAAAACCAGTGTTGCGAAACCTTGTGTTTTTGTAGGTTTTTTGGACGCGCGATTTTGAAATCCTTCCGAAACCGATGGGTTTTGAAGGATTTCGGCATACGCGCGCGACGACGCGCGCGTCTGCACTTCGTCCCATTTTTTGCAGAGGATTCTCGCGACGGCACACGCGCAAGGGCGTTCGACAGATTTCGACATGCGCGCGCGCGACGCCCGTTTGGTAGCATGTTGTGGAAATCTTGAAAAACCAATGGTCTTCTCAAGGTTTCGCACGCGCGTAAGCGTTTTTTAGCAAATCAGTGTTACGAAACCATGTGTTTTTGTATGTTTTTTGTTTTTGAAGGATTTCGGCATGCGCGCGCGACGACGCGCGCGTGCGCACTTCGTCCCATTTTGTTGCAAAGGATTCGCGGTAAAGTGTTATGTTAGAACAAAAAATGTCACCGCATAGTGTTTTCATTACAAAGGGGACCTAAGGGGGGGGTGAACCTGGCCCACCGGGGATGATGTAAATGCATATTGAGGATGGACATGCGGTCAATTTACATACCCGAAAGAGGGGGCGATAACGCCGGGGGGGGGGTAGAGTCTATTTAGACAGGAGAATCTAAGTGCTGCAATCTCTGTTGTGCGATCTAAGTTGCCCAATCTATGCTTTGTACTATTTGTGGGCAATAGATGTTGCACAATTAATCCCACCGGCCTTCTGGGCGTAGGTGGTCTAGAGAAACTCCTCTTCCAACCCCCTTCTTCCCCTTAGGGGAGGAACTCACCCTTTCCCCGACCCAGCCCTACCCACTCCCCTGGACGCTGGCGGGGCGCCCCGCGAGCGGTCAGAGCATCCAAGATGGCCCAAGACGGCTCCAAGAGGGCCCCAGAAAGCCCACGATGGCCTCCAAAATGGCACAATGCATCCCAAGATGCTTCAAGATGGTTTCCAAAATGCTCCAAGAGGTCCCAAGACCGTTCCAATGTGGTTCCAAGTGGCCACGGAGCGTCTTACGGAGGTTGTCAAGAGGCCCAAGCCCTTCAAGCACCCAAGGGAGATCAACGAATGTTACTTTATCGCCTTTTGGCGGTCGATGGCCTTCCGAGGCCTCAAGACAGCTCCAGGAGAGCTCCAGAGAGCCCCGAGAGAGGCCTGCGAGAGCCCCGAAACGGCCCCAAGAGCGTCCAATAGGGCCCCAAGAGCGCTGCGAGAGGGAACCAAGAGACGATTCGAGGCAAGCTAGAGGGGCAAGGCTAATTCAAACTCCTCCCTTCTTCAATCGATGTCCTCCAAGATGGTTCCATGAGCGCCCCCAAGACCGCCAAGAACGCCCTACGATGGCCTAAGGAGGCCTCCAAGAGGCCCCAAAAAGACCCCCAAGAGGCCCCAAGAAACCCCCGAGGTACGCAAGAGGCCCCTCGGACTGCCAAGAGGCCCCCAAGACGCCCCAAGAAGCCCCCAAGCTCGCTATTGTCCTCCTCCTCCTCCTCCTCCTCCTCCTCCTCCTCCTCCTTCCTTCCTCCTCCTCATCCTCCTCCTCCTCTTACTCCCTGTTACTCCTCCTCTTCAGCCGCCTCTCTCCTCCTCCCTCCTCCCCCTTCCCCAAATTCCTCCTCCTCCTCCTCCTCTTCCTCCTCCTCCTCCCTCCCCTCTCCTCCTCCTCCCGCCCTCCTCCTCCTCCTCCTCCTCCTCCTCTCTCTCTTTGTCCTCCTCCACTTTATCCTCCTCCTCGTCCTCCTCCTCGTCGTCGTCGTCCTCCTCCTCCTCCTCCTCCTCCTCCTCCTCCTCCTCCTCCAGCGGCGCGCGCGGGTCTCCCGCGCGGCTGGAGCACTGTCGTCGGGAGCTGGCGAGACCCCCCCAACCCAGGCGCCGCCCATCGCTCGGCGGCGAGCCGCCCCCGAGGAAGAAGGGGTGCGCCAGCCAGGGCCCATACCTCGCAGGCCCGGGGCCACATAGGCGAGCGCCACCATGCGGTTCCACTGCCAGGCGCCGCGGTCCCACCGCCAGGCTCCAGCTGCGAGGTCCCTGTAGCCGTTGCCGCCGCCCCGCCGGCTCCGCCGGCAGCCGCGCGGCGCCCGGCCGGCTCCGCCGGCAGCCGCCCCGCCGGCTCCGCCTGGAGGCCTCGCCCGGCAGCCGCGCGGCGCCCGCCCCCGGCCAGCGCGGTGGCCCCGCTCTCCCAGCCGCGCCGAGCGCGCGCGGCCAGGCACGCCCCGTCTGCCCAGCGCAGCCCAGCCCCAGTGCAGCCCGGCGCTGCAGGAGGGGGGGCCTCCAGCCCGCGAGCAGGGCCCTCCGTCGGCGCCGCGCCTCAGCGGCCAAGCATCAGCAGCCCTGGCGTGTCCTCAGCTGGCCCAGCGCGCTCACCGCCCTCCTCCTCCTCCTCCTCCTCCTCCTCCTCCTCCTCCTTCTCCTCCTCCTCCTGCTCCTCCTCCTCCTCCTCATCCTCTCGCCTCCTCTACTCTTACTCCTCCTCCTCCTCCCTCCTCCTCCTCCTCCTCCTCCTCCTCTCCTCCTCCCTCCTCCTCCGCCTCCTCCTCCCCCCGCTCTGCTCCTCCTCCTCTCCTCCTCCTCCTCCTCCTCCTCCTCCTCCTCCTTCCTGCCTCCTCCTCCTGCCCCCTCCTGGTGTTCTCCCCTCCTGCTCTTCCTACTCTATGACCCAGCTGCTCGTTCTTCCCCACCCCCCCTGGCCCTCCTCAAACTCCCGCTCCCACATCCCCCTCCGCCTCCCACTCCGCCCTCCCCGTCCTTCACCTGCCATCCCTCCCACAGAGAGGCGCACCGGTGGCTCTAAGGAAATCAATGCCGTCGTCCTTCTTTTGCCGTGAAGGGGAAGACAGGATAGAGGAGGCGAAACGTCCAACCACGAGCGCAACCGCCTCATACTACGGCGGATCTCACAATGCAGGAATAAGCTCACCATGTGATCTCAATATCAACAGGGTCAACTCACCAGGCACGAGTGAGCAGGCACAAGAGAAAGAGAGGAATCGGCACAAGTGCTGGTTACAGATTCAGATGCAAGGGGTAACAACTGCAGGCAGCGAACCGGCACGACTGCTGACTTGGACCCCGCACGAGGCTGCGACAGCCGGATGCAGAAGCCTGCTGCTTGCTGGGCCTGGCGGCGTGCCCCAACCAATGATGGCGCTGGCGTGCTGCGCGGGCGACAGCACAAGTCACGACAGGCTCTACGATCGCTGCCCCGCAAACTCGAACTGCGACTGGGCTCCGTTGGCCCGGGCGCCCGGGTCATGGCCGAGCCCCTTGAGCGCGGAGGCGCCCGGCCGGATGAGCACGCAGCCGAGGCCGATCAGGCCGACGCCGATCCACTGGACGACGCCCATGAGCTCCTGGTACCAGGACACCGAGAGGGTGAGCACGAGCACCAGCTCGAGCTGGCCGTAGATGTTCTGGGGCAGCGGCCCCAGGAACTTCAGGACGTAGCACATGAGTATGTTCAGGCCTGCGGGGGGGCTGTCTGCGCGAGGGGGGGAGCGAAGGGGGGGGCCTTCCGGGATGGATTAGCTTTCGACCACTCTTGCCTACCACGACTCTTCTTGGCAGTATCCGATTCCTTCCAAGAAGCCCCCCCACCATTTTTGAAAGCTGGCCCCCCTCCGCCGTCCCCCCCCCCCAGTGTGCGCCGCCAAGAGGGGGGGGGGTGGGGCGGAGGAGGAGAAAGAGGAGCGGAAGGGAGATACGAAGCCATCTCGGGCCTGCTGACAGGAACCCGCCCATGAGGAAGACAATCTTGGTCCAGAAGCCGACGCCCCAGAAGGCAGCAATTGGCTCCTGCATCGTCCCAGGGAAAGGAGGGGGCGGAAAATGGAATGGAGGCGGAGGAGGAGAAGGAGAAGGAGGAGGAGGAGGAGGAGGAGGCGGACGGAGGAGGAGGAGGAGGAGGAGGAGGAGGAGGAGGAGGAGGAGGTGGACGACGAGGATATAGAAGAGGGGAGTAGTAGGGCGAAGAATGGGAGGAGAGGGAGGAGGGGGGCACCACACGCACGTCTGAGCGCGGTGGGAATGGAAGATATGCCGGCGTAGACAATTGGAGGAGAGGAGATCGCGCAGCTCCGCGAAAGACAACAGCCAAGCGAAGCGCGCGAGGAGACCGCACGCGAGCCGCCGAGCGGCTAGTGCAAGCGTGGGCCACGGCACGGCAGGATTCGACGCACGAGGATGCGTTCTCGCGAATAGGGCATCCAGGTGCAGAGCAGAACTGAAGAGCTCAACCTCGATCTGTTACGAAGAGCTACATTCACAGATAGAGAGAGAGAGAGAAAGAGAAAGAGGGAGACATCGGATCATAGCTCATGCAAGAGCAGTGCTATGGTGACATCGCCGTCAGAGCAAGTCCTGCGGAGGGCAGGCCGAGGAGGGGGCAAGCCGAGGTCAGAGCCGTCGTCATCCGACTCTGGGGAAGTCCAACCTGCATCGCGCTCCTCGCTCGCACAGTGCGCACTCGATATCACACTTACAGAGGAGCCCCCAGGATTCGACGGTAATCGGGGGAATCGCTGGCGGCACGCTCGCGCACGATGCCACCAGCCGTTCGAGCGAATCCGACGCCGGGGGACGAGGAGGAGGAAGAGGCGAGGTCACGGCAAGAAGGCGTGCGCGATCGTTCCCCAGCCCAGTCCACCCCCCCGCTCACCGCCACCCCGGGATCCGGCGGACAGGCTCCGCCCCCCCTCCCGCGAAGCCGAGCCTGGGAGCGCAGCGCCCAGCAGGCAGGAGGAGGAGGAGGAGGAGGAGGAGGCCGAGGAGGAGAGCCTGCAGGCGACTAGGGCGGCCGTCGCTAGAATCGCGCCGCAGCTCAGCAGGATCGCCAGGATGGCCGCGTCGCGCGCCACTGCAGAGGGCCCGGCGTCCCGGACCCCAGGGGGGTGCCGACCTCCATGTCCACTCCAGCGGCAGTGCGACGATCCAACTCGTCGGCTCCAGCACCGTCGCCAGCGTCTCTGCGGACGGCGCCAGGCTGCCCCGCGGCAGCTCCGGGAAGGCACGCGGCGCTCGCAGCGGCCCGACGCCACAGAGCGCGCGCCAGCACGAGGGGACGAAGGTCCTCCACTGGCAGCGCCAGGCGGAGGCGGTCCGCCGGCATCTCCAGGTTGTGGCCATTCGGCAGCAGCGGCCCCAGAGCAACCACGAAGATCGGCACGAGGATCGGCACGATCGCGTAAGTCCGCAGCTCCACGAAAGGCGGCGGCAACACGAACGCCATCTTCATGGTGGGCGGCACGGCCGTCTCCTGCATCAGCTGCAGCGGCTCCGCAGTCGCCGGCAGCTGCGTCAGCGGCGCGATGGTCAGCCCGAGGAGAGTACACGGCAGCCTTGCTGCGAAGGGGCGCACGCGCGGCAGAGGCGGCGAGAGGCCATTCCGCAGCAAGCCCCGCGCCAGCAGCAGCGGGCAGGCACGTCAGGGTCTCCATCACGGGCGCGGGCTTGAGGATGGCTAGCAGGTGCGCGGCGCTCGCCTGGGCGTGGCGCACCGCCACCCGGCGCGCCCGGGCTCGCCTCGAGGCCGACGAGGTCGTACAGGGAGGGCGACACACATCGGCATCCATGGCACGGTGGCCCGCACGACGGCGGGCACACGGCTGGGGACAGGTCTGAAACAGGCGGCCGCAACGGAACGCTCGGTCCCATGGACCTGACGCCTAGGAGGAAGAGGGGGAGAAGGAGGAGGAGGAGGAGGAGGAGGAGGAGAAGGAGGAAAAGGACCAGGAGGAGGAGGAGGAGGAGGAGATAGAAGAGGGGAGGAGTAGTGGGAGGAACAGGAGGACATAGATGAGGAGGAAGAGGAGGAGGAGGAGGAGGAGGAGGAGGAGGAACATATTGATGGGGGAGCGGGCGGAGGAAGAGGAGGAGGAAGAGGAGGAGGAGGAGAATGTAGCCGTCGTTGATCGATCGACTGGCCCCCGAACACACAACGATCGGCAACTCGTGGGATGATCACCAAGCCCGCCATGGGTGCGAGTTGTGCCTATATCGACCCTCAAGGATGAGGCGATGGTGGTAGGAGAGCCAGAGACTGTGGGGCGTTTTGAAGGAATTACGGGCTACTGGAGTCCAGCCGTCATCCGACACATGGACCACATCCTTTCAGTGATTCAACGAGGTGGCTGAAACCTGCACGCCCAAAGCAGTGGAGGCGCATCGCAACAGATAAAATTCAGCGGCCGTGGCAGAGCGAGTCTTTTGGGGAGGAGGGAAGAGAAGGACAAGGAAAATTAGGAGGGATGATGACTGAAGGAAACTGGTCGGGAGACACAGGGAGTGTGAAGAGAGGGATGGGGGCAGGAGACAGGAAGTCCAGAAACAGATACCATGCCCACGCGACGTGGAGTAGGACGACGAGGCGGGAGGGCAGGATGAAGAGGAGGAGAAGGAGGAGGAGGAGGAGGGGGAGGAGGAGGAGTTGGAGGAGTTAGAGGAGGACGAGAAGGAGGAGAAGGAGGAGGAGGAGGAGGAGCGACGAGGGGGCGAGGGTAGGATGAAGAGGAGGAGGAGGAGGAGGACGAGGAGGAGGAGGAGGAGGAGGGGGAGGAGGAGGAGGCGGAGGAGGAGGAGGAGGAGGTTGCGGAGGCGGAGAAGGAGGAGTAGGAGGAGGAGGAGGAGGAGGAGGAGGAGGAGGAGGTGCCGGAGAAGAAGCATCAACAGCAGGAGGGGAGGGGGACGAAGAGGGCCGCCAAATGCGGTCACCTGCTCCCACGACTACGGCGCTGGACGTGGCCCGCTGCTCGCCGTGATGCCGACGGCGGACCTCCTCCCCTGAGCCGTCTGTGGCATCTTGGCGTTGACCGCCCTGCACGATGATTGGGGCCCTCGCCGTCTCCCCTCAGAGGCTCGGGGCGGTTACGCCCGGGGACTCGGACGTGGACAGCGCCTCGCGCCGCAGTGTGGTGGGCCAGAGCCGGGGGCGCCGGCACGCTAGCCGAAAGTCCCCGACCGTGGCTGCTCACCCGTGTGCCACCCGGCGCCTGCCCCACGGCGGGGGCGCGCGGAGGGAAGCGCCCCCCCCCCCTCTCCCCCTTCGGGAGGCGGCTCCGGCCCGTGCCCGGCCCACAAGCCGCCTATTCGGCGCGCCCGCCAGCACATCCAGGACGCCCCCCCCCCCCTGCTCTCGGCCGCCCCGCCGGACCTCCGCACGCGGTGCTTTGTCCCCGCGCTCTGGGCTGCCTCCCCCCGCCCTGCGGCTTTTTGAGCTCAACGCCCGCACAGCCTAGGTGAAAAAAGGCACAGCAGCGGCGGCCGGGAAACCACTGCTGGCCCCCGCCCTGCGGGGCGCAACGCCGCTTGGCCGTGCCGGCACGGGAGCGAACCGGTCCTGAGGGGCCCTGCAGCCTTCCCCCAGGACCCTGGTCGGACTCGGGCGACTGGGCCCTTTGCAAAGGGGGTGTCAAACATGTGCGCCATAGTTGGTGCAATCGTTCGTGCGGGGTGCGGACGACGTACAACATCAGCACCTGGCTGCCACGCGCCATGTGCCACAGGATGAACTGCTGCATTACAATAGGGGCCCGACCACAAAAACCTTCCACAAAAAACTGAGACCCCAGGGCGTCCACTGATGCTTGGTGTGGGCACGTCACGAATTCCATTGCAAAAAAAATCGAAACCCATGAAACCCAGGGCACCCTGGAGGCAAGCAAGGTGTTCCTTGGCATGGGCCTCCACTGTACCAAAGACCCCACTTGCCCGGAACCAGCCTGGGGCCTTCCCCCAGAGCCGCTCCTTCACACCGTGGGCCGTCCTTCGCGGCCCTGGGGCCCCCAGGGAGGGCCCCGAGAGCCCGAAAACGCTAAACATCCTCAGGGAGGAGGACAAAAGGAGAAAGGAGAAAGGAGAAAGGAGGAGGAGGAGGAGGAGGAGGAGGAGGAGGAGGAGGGAGGAGGAGGGAGGAGGAGGAGGAGGAGGAGGAGGAGAAGAAGGAGAAGGAGGAGGAGGAGGAGGGAGGAGGACGAGAAAGGAGGAGGAGGAGGAGGAGGAGGAGGAGGAGGAGGAGAAAGGACCAGTGTAACCCCAAGAATCATCAACGATGTTGGAGTAAACCCTCCCTCCGAGCTCCCTCTAAATAGGCACCTACAACGGTTTATTTCCACTGAAGGAACTGCCTCGTTGGAAGACAACCGTTTAAAGACCCTGAAGCATGCCAAAGGATTGTTTTCGGGATTCCTACGCCACGGGTCAACCTGACTGTTGCGTCTTGACGATCCTGAATCGTGCCAGGGCACCATTCCTGGGACTTCAACGCCGCGAGTCAACGTAACTGTTGCACCCTCAAGGGCCTGAATCCTTCCAACACGCCATTTGTTGCACGCTGATCATGGAATCCGTGAAGCTCTTGTAACTTAAAACCAAATGTGCGCGGCGCTAAAGCCAGAGACACATGTTGAAAACGACCTGCCCTCCATCCGTCAAATTCTTGCAAATTTATACAGCGAGTGTGCGCGGCGCTGAAGCGACAACTACATTTTGAAAACCACCCGCCCTCCATCCGTGAAGCTCTTGCAATTAAAAAAACTGCGCAGCGCTAAGGCGAGACAACATTTGAAAACCACCCGCCCTCCATCCGCGAAGCTCTTCCGAATGTTTGAACCGAATGGGCGCGGCGCTAAAGCGAGAACCACATGTCAAAACCATCCGCCCTCCATCCGTGAACCTCTTGCAATGTTTAGCCAAAATGTGCGCGGCGCTTAGGCGAGAACCGCATTTTTTAAAACCACCCGCCCTCCATCCGTGAAGCTCTTGCATTTTTTAACGGATGTGCGCGGCGCTAAAGCGAGAGCCACATTTTGAAAACCACCCGCCCTCCATCTGTGAAGCTGTTGGCACTCGGTCGTAAATGGTGAAGTCTCAGGCGAAACGCCTGGCCCGCCCTAAAAACTGGCCTCGGGGTGCGACAGGGAGAAATTATCTCTGAGGAAGACGAACGGAGGAGGAGGAGGAGGGAGGAAGGAGGAGGAGGAGGAAGGAGGATCCCCTCCCCTCAGAGGGCCCGTCCGCCTCATGGCGAGCCAGTGATCCGTCTTGCTCCGGCAGGCCTGCCGACGACGACGACGACGACGACGACGACGACGACGACGACGACGACGACGACGACGACGACGACCACGACGACGACGACGACGACGACGACGACGCCGTCGTGCCCCTCGCGCTCCGAGCCTCGGGGAGTGCGCCCTCCGCCGTGTCGGGGCCCCGGCCCCGGCCTCGGCCCCTCCGGCTCCGCCGCTGGCCCACGGGCCCCCTCGGCGCTGCCGCGGGCGGCTCGTCGGCGCCGCTGGCCCGCGGGCCCCTCGCCGCTCCCACGGGCCCTTCGCCGAGGGCTCGTTGGCGCCGTTGGCCCGCGGGCCCTCGCCGCTCCCACGGGCCCTTCGCCGAGGGCCCAAAGAGCCCTTCGCCGAGGGCCCTCGCCGCTCCCACGGGCCCACGGGCCCTCGCCGCTCCCACGGGCCCTTCGCCGAGGGCCCGTTGGCGCCGCTGGCCCCAAGAGCCCTCTGGTTTTGTCGGTGCTCGCCCTCGCCCTCGGCGCCGGCGGGGGGGCGGGGGCATCGATGGCGCCAGGAGTCGCAGCAGCTCCGCCACATGCGCGCCAGGAGGAGGAGGAGGAGGAGGAGGAGAAGGAGGAGGAGGAGGAGGAGGAGGAGGAGGAGGAGGAGGAGGAGGAGGAGGAAGAGGACGATGCAGCAGGGAGTCGTGGAGGCCGGGGGAGGCTGGGAGCGAGGGAGGTCGACGATCCATCGGTCGACCCGGAAATCCGACTGATCGGCAGGTGGTTCCTGCTGGCCCTCCTTGATGAGCGTCACGGGGACCATGATGACGAAGCACCAGATGGCCGTCCACCTCAGAAGCCACCCCGTCCCTTCTCCCCTTCAACCTCCGTCCGCTCATCGTAGTCATCATCATCATTATCACCTTCCCTCCTCCTTCTCAACCTCCTTCGGCTCCTCCTGATCCTTTTCCTCCTCCTCATCCTCCTCATCATCATACTCAACAGCGGCATCATTATGAGCGGCATCCTCATGCGCTTTTCATAAGAATCCCATACCATAAGCTTAATCGCGCGAGCAACTAGCAATCGGGAGGTGAAAAAACACCTCCTCCTCCACCTCCTCCTCCTGCTCCTCGTCAGTTTCCCCTGCCGCCTCCTCCTCCTCCTCCTCCTCCTCCTCCTCCTCCTCCTCCTCCTCCTCCTCCTCCACTAGCGGTGACATCTCGGAGTGCGGGACGCAGAGCGGCAACATGCAGCTGTACAACGTGTGCAGGAGGAACACCAGCAGGGACACGGACAAGAACGGGGGCATCTTCGTGGCCTTCAACTAGGCAGGAGAGAACAGGACGATCGCCCTGAAGTGCGCGGAGGAGTGCGACATCGGGCTGCAAGAGTACATGCCCATGGACATGGAGGACGGGGAAGCGTTGAAAACAGCCAAGCAAGCGCTGGAAGAGAGGGAAAAGGAGCTGCAAGAACACGGCGACTACAAGACGTGCAAGAACATGGGTGCGCAGCAGGCCCAGTACCTAAAGGCGCTCGACTGCGTGAACAAGTGGAGCGACAACATGCAGCTGTACAACGTGTGCAAGGGGGACACAGGCTGGAATACGGACAAGAACTGCGCCTGCTTGTGCGGGCTAGCCTTCCCCAACAAGCTGTGGTGAAGAGGAACCAGTGCTTCCTCACGGGGCGACCAGGGGAAGTTCTGGCGCAAAATGGACTGGCAGGCGCTGGTGACTGCACAGGCATGAAAGAATGGGCGGACATGATGAAGAAAGACTTCAACGAGGATTACGAGAAGCGGCCCGAGATCGATTGCAAGTCGCGGATCCACCCGCTGAGCCCAGAGGAACTGTACGAATTGATCCCACCTGTCTGCCCGGTGACGCACCAAGTCAAGGGCTGTGTACTAACTGCAAAGTACCCAGTGGACGTGTGGTTAGCAGCAGGGAGGAGATACTTCTGGACGCGAAGCTGGAGCGAGCTTGCGAAGCGGATCGCGAAGAACGACCTGGAGAACCTGCGCAGCGTCATGGAGGTAGCCACGAGGGAGCTGAAGACCGCCGATGAGCTCGAGCAGAAGGAGGTCGAGAGGCCCAAGAAACGTCAGGAGCTCCGCGAGAGCATGGGCGCCCCGCAGGACGGCACCGAGATGTTCGAGATGCGCACCGAGCCAGGTGAAGCGGCTGGCTCCAGCGGCCGCGCGCGAGGGCGCCCACTTGCGCAGCCAGGAGGAGCACTAGCGAGAGGGCATCTCGGAGTGCGACCCCAGGCAGGCAGGACGGCGCCGCCCCGGCCGCGACAGGCGAGCTCAGAGGGACCGCCACCAGCGAGGGCATCTCGGCGCGAGGGCCCTTTGGGAGCTTGCGCCGGTTGCACCGATAAGCGTCTTTGTCTTTTCCTGGAGCACCGACAGGTACAGCGCCACTGGGACGACGAATGGGATGCGAGGGCCCCACTGAAACCACTAGAGCGTTACCAAGGCCCCAGCCCCAGAGTATTACGACGTATCCTTGGGGGCCACTGGACACGACGCGGGATTTCAGAGAGGAGACAAGACCCCGTCGATTACCATCAGCTCCCACAGCCCAGCTGGCTCAACCACAGCCCAGGTGCGTGCTGGCACTAGCGGGGGGGTCTCGGAGTGCGGGGCGCAGAGGGCTGCCCGTTGACCAGCAGCGACAAGCGTTGGCCATGCGGCCGACGCGGCGAGGGGCGCGGGTGCTGCGGGGTGATGGGGAGCCACGGGGAGCGCGCCAAGAACGAGCCAGGACGTGAACGAGAGCAAGGAGCAAAAGGAAGCATGTGGAAGAGGGCGCGCATCAACTGCGAATTGGCCCTCTGGAGTGGACCGAGTGGAGCGACGAGGAGAAGTTTCGCCATGGTGGAGAGAAGTACATCGCACAAGAACAAGTGTGCCGTGATCAGACGCAGCGAGCAAAAGGCCCAGCGCGGACGGCCCAAATCCTCGGGGCAAATCCAGGCAGCGAAGGCGAACGTAGCC
Source organism: Prorocentrum cordatum (assembly GCA_963575745.1). Lineage (NCBI taxonomy): Eukaryota > Dinophyceae > Prorocentrales > Prorocentraceae > Prorocentrum > Prorocentrum cordatum. The sequence continues at coordinate 274,924 of CAUYUJ010015358.1, forward strand.
GCGGAGGAGGGACCAAAGAAGAAGTCACACGACCAGAGGAACAAGAAGGTCACTGAGCGGTCCAAGGAGGTGTCGAAGGCCCTGGTGAATGGCATCGAGAAGAACGGGGGGCATCTTCGCAGCCATCAGCAAGGCCGGCGAGAACAGGACGATCGCCCTGAAGTGTGCGGAGGAGTGCGACATCAGGCTGCGAGAGTACATGCCCATGGGCATGGAGGACGGGGAAGCGTTGAAAACAGCCAAGCAAGCGCTGGAAGAGAAAGAAAAGGAGCTGCAAGAACACGGCGACTACAAGACGTGCAAGAACATGGGTGCGCAGCAGGCCCTGTACTTGAAGGCGCTCGGCTTCGTGGACAAGTGGTGCGACAACATGCAGCTGTACAACGTGTGCAGGGGGAACTCAGGCTGGAATACGGACAAGAACTGCGACTGCTCGTGCGGGCTAGCCTTCCCCAACCAGCTGTGATGGAGAGGCCCCACTGCTGCTTGCGTGGCGGCCAGTGGAAGTTCTAGTGCAAAGTGGACTGGAAGGCGCTTGTGAATGCACAAGAACTTCCCCGAGGACAAACTCATGAAATAATGGGTGGACAAGATGAAAACAAAATACTTCAGCGGAGACTGCGAGACGTGGCCCGGGATCAGCTGCGAGTCGCGGTTCCACTGCACAGCAAGCGGCCATCGACGGTGGTGGAGCTTGTCGTCGGTGGCACGTGGGGCGCTTGCTGCTGACAGGCTGCCGCAAGCGACGGACGACGCCATTTAGAGAGCACCACCACAAGTTCTTCGACGCAGCCCAGAAGCTGAGCCCAGAGGATCTGTACGAGTTGATCCCACCTGCCTTCCTGGCGACGCACCAAGCCAAGGGCTGCGTAGTGACTGCAAAGTACCCAGTGGGCGCGTGGCAAGCAGCAGGGAAGAAATACTTCTCGACGCGAAACTGGTGCGAGCTATCGATGCGGATCGCGAAAAACGACCTGGAGAACCTGCGCAGCGTCATGGAGGTAGCCACGAGGGAGCTGGAGACCGCCGAGGAGCTCGAGCAAAAGGAGGTCGAGAGGCCCAAGAGACGTCAGGAGCTCCGCGAGAACACGGGCGCCCCGCTGGACGGCACCGAGACGTTCGAGATGCGCGCCGAGTCAGGTGAAGCGGCTGGCTCCAGCGGCCGCGCGCGAGGGCGCCCACATGCGCAGCCAGGAGGAGCACTAGCGAGAGGGCATCTCGAAGTGCGACCCCAGGCAGGCAGGACGGCGCCGCCCCGACCGCGACAGGCGAGCTCAGAGGGACCGCCACCAACGAGGGCATCTCGGCGCGAGGACCCGTTGGAGAGGAGCTTGCATAGATAAGCGTCTCTGTCAGTTTTCTGGAGCACCGACAGGTGCACCACCACTGGGACGACGAGTGGAAGACGATTGCCTCACAGAGATACTAGAGTGTTACCCTGAAGGGCCCCTCCTCCTGCGAAACGACAATGGTACGAGACCAGCATCACATATTTGGAAGCCTCTCATACGCCGTGACAATAATGGTATTGCTCGCCCCTGCATACACGCCGACTGGAGGGGATGCCTCAGAGGTGCAATTTGAGTACTACAGAGAATTTGGATACAGAGTACTGCAGCACAGGATTGTGTCGGAAACTACATTGCATGGTTCGACCATCGACCAGCACGTCCAGGAAGCGAAGTTCACCTAGAGAGGGAGGGGCTGTGTTCGGAGCGTGGGCACAGCAGGAAGTAGGTAGAATATGAATTCGGCACCCCAGCAGAAGATTGGCGCGAAGGTGCCTCCTGCATTCTCTCCTCTCTCCCCTGCGTCGTTGAGTGAAGCCGTGTCGTCTTTCTCCCCCCTGCTTGGGAGCCCTGCTCGTCCAGCGCGTCCCCCTCGGGATGGGCACGCGAGAGGGGTAGCAGCCGCTCCCCTGGCACTGACCCGTAGGGACTCGTACTCACAAGGTAGCGAGCCTCTCTTTCGGGGCCACCGCGGAGCTCGTCCCTTGGATCGCCGGGGTGTGCCCCCTGCTGTCCACATGAGAAGTCTGGGTCTGCGGCGTACTTATCTCGCAGGGGATTTTGCAAGTCGTGCCCCACAGCTCCTTTGTAGGCGTTTCGACGTGGACCCCCTTATTCGGATGTGCTGTCCTGTCCTGTCCTCCTCATCGTCACCACCAGCAACAGCATAAACATCATCATCAGCATTATTATTCTTAGCACCAGCACCATCATCACCATCATCAGCAGCATCATCACCATCACCAGCATATTCATACTCATAATCAACATCAGCATCAGCATCAACATGATCATACTTATCATCAGCATCACCATCACCATCCTCATCCTCCTCCTCATCATCATGAGCCAGCCTGATCCTAAGATACTCATCCGCCTCGTCTTGCTCCTCCTCCTCCCCTCCTCCTCCTCCTCCTCCTCCTCCTTCTCCCCCTCCTATTGTTTCTCCTCCTCTTCCTCCTTGTCCTTCTCCTCCTCCTCCTCCTCCACCTCGTTTCCCTCCTCCTCCTTCTCGTCCGCTTCCTCCCCCCCTTGTTTCGCACACACGTGTAGCCGAGCCTGTTCCGTCTTTCATACTCCTCCTCCTCCCCTACCCCAAGCCGATCCACTGATTCTCCTCCCCTCCTCTTCCTCCTCCTCGTCCTCGTCCTCCGCTTCCTCCCCCTCCGCCTCCGTGCAATTGTCGGGCCCCGACTCGGGCCTCAGGCGGCCGCTCGGAACGATCCTGGCATCACCAAAACGCTCTCGACGAGGCGCAGCTGCCAGACACCAGCTCGTGTCCTGAAAACATGTTCGAGACCTATCCGAACAACGATGAAAGACGTCGAACCTCCTCCTCCTCCTCCTTCCCTCCTCCTTCCCTTTTCCTTATACAGAACTCCTCCCCGTCGCATCCTGCACCCTGACACGTGTTGGTAATTAGGGCGGGCCGAGCGTTTCGCCTGAGACTTCTGAACAACTTATGTCCCTTAAGCGTCACACTCGCGACAACTTCAGGGATGGAGGGCGGGTCGTCTTCAAAATGTGGCCACCGCCGCATCGCCTCGCACAGTCGTCGTTAAAGTGCGCAAGAGTTTCAACGGATGGAGGGCGATTCCTTTTGAAAATGTGGCTCTCGCCTGAGCGCCGCGCACACTCGCCTTAGCATATTGAAAACTGTTGCACGGATGGACGGCACGCCGTTTTCGAAGTGTGGTTCAAGCCTGAGTGCCGCGCAAATTCGTCTTCAAAGTTCGCAAGCATTTCACGGATGGAGGGCAGCTCCTTTTCAGAATGTGACTCTCGTCTTGGCGCCGCGCGCGCTCGTCTTTAGCATACATACCAGTTTCAAGGATTCTTGACGCTGACGTCCCATACATGGTGTTGTGGCACGACGTGAAACTGCCAGGGCGCAAGATTCAAGTTCATACGCGGTGTTGAAGTTCCAGGAATGGCTCTCTGGCACGATTCAAAATCGCCAGGACGCAGCAGTAACGTTGATTCGCGGCGTTGAAGTCCCAGGAATTGTGTTTCGTGCGGTTCAGGATTTTCAAACGGTTGTCTTCCAACGGGGCACCTCCCCCAGTGAAAACAAACACTTGTAGGGACCTATGAAAAGGGAATTTAGAGAGAGAGGGTAGATTGCAACATCGTTGATGAGTCTTGGGTTTACTTGTTTACACTGGTCCTCCTCGTCCTCCTCCTCCTCAACCTCCTCCTCCTCCTTCTTCTCCTCCTCCTTCTGCTCCTCCTCCTCCTCCTCCTCCCCTATCAATCGAGAAAGGGGTCAAGCCGGCTCTCCGCCCCTGGCTGGCCGATCTCCGGGGTGGCCGGGCCTGCACTCCAGAATGTCGGGGCGCTCCGTCGACCAGGCGGGGGGGGGCGGAGAAAGAGGGGGGACCGAGGGACTGAGGGGCAGGAGGAGCAGAGCTATTGGATTGGGGGAGGAGGAGGAAGCGGAGGAGGAGGAGGAGGAGGAGGAGGAGGAGGTGGAGGAGGAGGAGGGGAGGAGAGGAGGGAGGGGGGGGGAGGGGAGGAGGGGAAGAGGAGGAGGAGGGAGGAGGAGGAGGAGGAGGAGGAGGAGGAGGAGGAGGAGGGGAGGAGGAGGAGGGGGAGGGGGAGGGGGAGGAGGGGAAGGAGGAGGAGGAGGAGGAGGAGGAGTAGGAGGAGGGGGGGGGAGAGGATGGAGGGAGAGAGGGAGGGAGCGCGGGGGGGGAGAGAAAGGAGGGAGAGGGTGGAGGAAGGGAGGGAAGACGAGGAGGAGGAGGAGGAGGAGGAGGAGGAGGAGGAGGAGAGGAGGATGAGGATGAGGATGAGGAGGAGGAGGAGGAGGAGGAGGAGAAGAAGAAGGGATGGAGGGAGGGCGAGAGAGATGGAGAACGTGGGGGGTGCAGGGGGAGGCGAGAGGGCGGGAGGACGTGGAGCACGACGACGAAAGGAAGAGGAGGTTGCCGACTATGGATCGATTGCCCTATAAACCAGATCGATGGATCGAATCGCAAAGCCAATGGATTGCCCGAACAACCAGATCGATGGCTCCCCCCGAACGAAACAAATCGATCGCCCCGAAAGCCCGATTGACGACCGATGACTCGCCGACTCTCGGCAGTCGATGACTGGCGGAATCACGGACGTACGGGAAAGGTGGAGCAGCAATCAGCAGCAGGAGGATGACAGGGAAGAGGATAACGAGGAGCAGAGAAGGGGGAAAAGAAGGAGGACGTAGAAGAGGGGGGCAGAAGGATATACATACATATCTAGATGTCTGCATATGTATATATATAGAGAGAGAGAGAGAGAGAGAGAGAGACAACGCAAAACAGTGTGATAATGATGCTGATGATGAGGAGGATGAACAATGCGCTCGGCGATCGATGCAGTGACGAGCGATCGGCGATGAGGGGGGGTCGGCGTCGACGGTCGACGGACCTACGACCGATCGGCCATCGACGACGACCAACGACTCAGCGATCGACGACGACCGACGACGAGGGGGACGTGGTCGACGGCCGGAGGAGCGGAGATCGATCGGCCATCGCCGACTGGACGGCCGAGCCCCGATCGGCGTAGCGTTAAGTCGTGTCCCCCTACAGGGGGATTTTCGACGAACAATGAGAAAAACAACTCAAGAAATACTCAAAAGATGCCCCAAAATACTCAAAAAATAGTCCCCAGACTGTTTCTTGACTATCTTTGAATACACCCCCTGTAAAAGGGACAGGCCCGACTTCAGCGTAGCGGTGCCTTCTGGGCCGCCCGCGCTGCCAGGCGGAACGGGCTCTGACGCTCCCGCTGCATGAAGTCGTAGCCCCAGACGGTCTTCAGGCTCCGGCACAGGCACGACCCTGGCCGACGGACGGGGGGCGGCACGGGACCAGGACTGGCTCCATCGCGGCGGGTGCGCCCCAAGGGAGGGGTCCCGGGACACGGCTGGACCACGACCGCGTCGTGCTGCGCCCCCGCTTCGTCCCCTCGTGTGCCCTCGGTGCTGTCTTCGCTCCGCCCCCGCTGCAGCACGAAGCCAGCACGAGAGCAGCCCACGACATCGCCTACAGCACCGTGTGGCTCGAGCCCTGGGCCGGGAAGGGGGAGCGGGGCGCGCACCATGGCCGTGGGCACGTGCGCGGACGAGGAACGGCCCTCTCTGGAACGCCCCACGTGCGCTCAGCAGACGGCTGGCGCTGCACAGGCAGCGTGCGGCATCGAGCTCCGGAAGCCCCAGACCCCGCGCGTCGTGGGCAACGAAAAGCACGGCGGAATTCTGCTGCTTGCGGCGTTCCCCCTCTGAGGGCCTCAGCCGGGCCCCATCAGGACGGTCAATCAAAAGACTCGCGATGAAAAAACCGGTCCCACGTGGGGGGATGCCGAGGGCAGGGAAGCACGCTATCCTGTGAGGCGGTCCCCCCCGGGTGGGCCCCTTCTATGCACGCCATCCCTCTACCAGGGTTTCCTCGGTGCACGCGATCCCCAAGTCGGGGCATAGCGTGTAATAAGCAGGGCAACGGCGCCACATCGCACGCTATCGTTGCAATCAGAATGGCTGCGTCTTCTGAGGCCTCTGCCGGCTTTGCCGATGTGGTCGCTGTTGGTGCTCCCATTGCTCATCGCGTGGTTGGTGCTGTCAGATCTGGGGCCGACGTTGGGGCAATCTTGCTCACATGGCTCGTGCCCCCCAGCGACGATGGTGCCCTCGCAGTGCACACTGGACAGGCCCAGAGCCACCCGGAAGACCAACCTGCACGTGGGCTCGCTCAACCGCTTCCCGACCGCTCCGCACGACACCAGCGGCAACGAGGAGGCCGGACGGGCACACGCAAGAGTGACTCTGGGCAAGAGCGACCTCTCTGGTGCGCGGCTTCTCGGGGGCCGCGGGGCGACCAGACCTGGGCGCGCACGCCCCTTGCTGCCGCTTCGCTTTCGGCCATCGGAGGGCCCGTCTGTGCCCGCACCAAAGGCCACTCCGGCGGAAGGCCACTCTTATACGCCTAACCGAGACAGGCACACCACAGCGGCACACCACAGCGACGGCGTCACACCGGCTCGCCCGCAGCGACGGAAGACCCGTGGCGGCCGAGGCAGCGGCGGGCGGCACCGTGGCGAGGTGCGCCTGCGGGGCACGGCGCCGGCGCCGCGCACACACGCCAGAGCGATACGCCACCGCCGTCGTGCACTGCGACCTGGGCCACCCCCAA
>CAUYUJ010015358.1:289202-316702 GCA_963575745.1 Prorocentrum cordatum
GGCCAGAGCCCACTTCTTGGTGGGGGACAGGGACCTTCCCTGACGCCCTTCCCCATGCGACCCCCCAAAACAACAACAACAACAACAACAACAACAACAACAACAACAACAACAACAACAACAACAGCAACAACAACAACAATCATTTTACCCGAACGCTCAGTGTTCTCACCAGTGCCAGGGTTTTCATGCGACGCGAGACAATACCCCCACTTCGTGGGGGGGCAGTTCAAGCTCTACCAAATATCCAAACGACTCTTCGCGACCACCCAAACCCAGCTTCCCGCCCTATGACGTTGGGACACTTCACTTCGTGGCGTGCGGACGACCGTGGCTACTACACTGGCGTGGGGTACACACCCACAGAACTTGGTCACTTATTCGGGGCGCGCGTGTGCCCAGCATCCTGCAATTGTGACATACAATACATGACACAGACAGACAGAGAGAGAGACAGAGAGCAGACAGAGAGAGAGACAGAGAGAGCGGAGTTGGTCACATTTTTGGGGCAAGTTCCTGAGATCGTCGTGTTTTTTGTTGGTCTTGCGCGCGCGAATGTCCACTTTACTTTTTTTTTGCAAGGGAGTATTGAAATTTGATTATGTTAGAACAAGAAAAAGTAGCTCGCGCGAGCTCATGTAACATAAATGTTGAAAAACCAGAGTCGGACAGCGCGCGCGGAATGAAATTTGGACATTTTTTTTTGAAAAACCAGTGGGTTTTTTGATGTTTTTATGTTGAAATCGTTACGAAACCTAAGGTTCTGGAAGGATTTCGTCTTGCGCGCGCGAATGTCCACTTTACCTTATTTTTTGCAAGGGATTATTGAAATTTGATTATGTTAGAACAAGAAAAAGTAGCTCGCGCGAGCTCATGTAACATAAATGTTGAAAAACCATTGGTTTTGTGGGATTCGGACAGCGCGCGCGGAAGGACATTTTGACAATTTTTTCTTAAAAAACCATTGGGTTTTTGATGTTTTTATGTTAAAATCGTTACGAAACCTAAGGTTTTGGAAGGATTTCGTCTTGCGCGCACGAATGTCCACTTTACCTTATTTTTTGCAAGGGATTCTTGCAATTTGATCAAGTAAGAACAAGAATTTTCATTTTATAGTGTTTTTTGCAAGGGAAAACGGATTACAACAAAACAACCGGATCCGGACACAATCCACTTTTCTGAAGCTTTCGCGAAAAAATGATGAAAATGTAGCTGCGGCCTAGGCGCGGCGCAGAGGTCGCGCACCAGGGGTCCCAACAATAATAATTCTTTAGAAGGAATAATATTCAATAACAAAAACAACAACAACAACAGCAACAGCAACAACAACAACAACCATAACAACAACAACAATAACAAAAACAACAACAACAACAACAACAACAACAACAACAGCAACAGCAACAGCAACAGCAACAACAACAACAACAATAATAATGACAACAACAACAACAACAACAGCAGCAACAACAACAACAACACCATCACCAACACCAACAACAACAATAACAACAACAACAATAATTTTGAGACTGCTCGCCCTTAATGCTCGAGTGTCCAATAACGCGTATTTCCCAAACCCTCGATACCCGCCCTCTTCGTCTTCGATCGAACCCCTTTTGGGGGGTATACCTTTCTTCCTTGCAGGCCGGGCCCCGGCAAGCGGCGGGGCGGCCGCGGACCGTCGGCCTGGCCAGCGGCAGCGCTGATCGGCGGGGCGGCCGCGGACCGTCGACCCGACCCCAAGAGGGACGGACAGGGGACCGACCACGACGACGACGACGACGACGACGACGACGACGACGACGACGACGTCGAAGACGACGGCGACGACGGACGACGAACGGCGGCGACGAGCGAAAGCGAGAGCGAGAGAGAACGACAGCACGGCCACGAAGGGCACGAAGTAGGCCACGAAGGGCGACAGCGGGGACACGAAGGGAATGCGTATGGGGCCACGAAGAGCGCGAACGAGCGGGGGCCACGAAGTGCAGATAATGCGGGGCCACAGAAGGCAACTATGGGGCCACTGAGGGTAGCAACTGGGCCCCGTAGGACAGTGAGGGGGACACAAATGGCGACAGCGGGGCCACGAAGGGCATGCACATGGGGCCACAACCGGCGCGACTCCTGGGTGCCTGGGTGTCGGGAGCGCGGCGCTTGGGCAAATTGCAAGAAATTCCACAGCAAGGCCATTCTTCAGTAAGTTGTAAGCAAGTCTCCAGCGAGAGCGCGACTCCAGAGCGCCGGGAGAGCGATTCCTGAATAAATTGTAAGGAAGTCCCAAGCGAGAGCGCGATTCCTGAATAAAATGCGAGGAAGTCTCAGGCGGGAGCGGGGGTCCTTGCTAAATTGTGTAAAAGTCTCAGGCGGGAGCCGTTGTTGTTGTAACCCGGGGGCCAAGGGCCCAGTTTGAGCAGGAAGACTTCCCCTGTCAAAAAACATGATGCGAGCGTCGAGGGGCACACTTTGATGGAGAAAAAACAGTATGCACCGGTGGGGGGATCAGCAATAATTATTTGTCAGAAATGAAAATTCAACAACAACAACAACAACAACAACAACAACAACAACAACAACAACGACGACGACGACGACGACGACGACGACGACGACGACGACGACAACGACAACGACAACGACAACAACAACAACAACAACAACAACGACAACAACAACAAGAACAACAACAACAACAACATCAACATCAACAGCAACAGCAATACCAGCAACAGCAACAACAACAACAATCAATGTACCCTCATGCGCGATGTTTCCACACGAAGCATGTGATCATCATGATAACCATCCCCATCACGGGGGACTCTTGCTCTATAGCGGGGTCCGTTATTCCCATTTCCAGATCTCCCGCCCAATGAGGTCTTGCAAACACCTCCTCCGAGGAATTTGAACATATCCCGCCTCGCAAACGCATGTCCGCGCCTTGCTCCGCCGATGCGAGACCGCCAATGGAGCCCCAGCCAAGCGTAAAGCACAAGGAAGTATGGAGCGACAGGATTGCCTTGGTGGGGATGGGGGCTGTCGACGGCGAGGCAAGGACCTGGCCCTTGAGAGAAAGGGAGGAAGTCTCGAGCAGGGCCGCTGTTGTTGCTGGGAGCGGCGGGAGCGGAAAACAAAACGAAGCCTCGAGCGGGAACGCTGGCGTTGTTGGGACGGCGGTCGTCGGCGGCGAGGAGGAAAACCGCCTTGAGTAAGAAGGGGGGAAGTCTCGAGCGGGAGCCGTGGTTTTGTCGGGACGGGGGCCGTCGGCGGCGAGGAACAGCACCGTCCTGAGGAAAAGGGAGGAAACCTCGAGCGGGAACGTTGTTCTTGCTGGGAGCGGCGCCAATTCAAAAGAGAGTATCCAGCGTAAGACGGGAGACAGTCTCGAGTGGGAACGCTGGTTTTGTCGGGACGGCGGTTTTCGGCGGCGAGGAGGAGCACCGCCTTGAGGAAAAAAGGGAAGAAGTCTCGAGCGGGAGCGTTGTTTTACTGGGGCTGGCGCCGATGAGAGAAAGAGTAGCGCGCCAATCCAAAGTAGAAAGGGAGGACATCTCGAGCGGTAGCGCTGGCTTTGTTGGGACGGCGGCTTTCGGCGGCGAACAAGAGCACTGGTCCACAATGAAAAAAAGAAGGAAGTCTCGAGCGGGAGCGCTGTTGTTTTGGGGGGCCGGTTTTGGCGCCCCCCAAACCGCTCGAGCGTGAGCCACATTTTCAATGAGCACGTAGCCAGCGCCGAGGCGAGAGCGTCAAAACGCCTGGGGGGGTCCAACAATAACAACTGTTTCGTAAATATAACATGTATCGGTCCCGCTCAAACGACAAGAAACAGCTTAGCTGTCTGTAAACATCAGGATGAATCGCTTCACTGATTCGCATGTGAGCGCCATCGAAGCGACCTGCCTTATTACAGAGCCTTTGGGCGAACACGTTTTAATGAAAACCAAATTCCTTACTAAGGAATATTTGCAAAGGATTCGTTACTGCAAACCCTTGCTAAGGGCTCCTTACGAATAGCAATTGATTGAGAACTCCTTCTGACAAACTCATGAATAAGGATTCCTGACTTACGACTCATTACAAACAAATACGCAGGAAAGACTCCTTCTCGACAGAATCCTTACGACGCATTCCATATACAAAATTCCGTTCCTTACCCAAGACTCCCGAATGAAGATTCCATATGAAGACATCATTGCTAAGGATTCTGGTCGACGACATCGTGACTTTGCCTTCTTTGCGGAAGATTCCTTGCGAAGGGTTCCTTGTCACGCATTTATCCGGAGTGCCCCATCACGAAAAATTCCTTGCGAATGCCTCCTTACTAAGGTTTCCAAAGTGAAAGTAAGTTTCGACTAAGAATTCCTCACGAACGCTTCCTGACTAAAGGGCTCTTATTCAAGAGGTCTAAACACGGAACCCTGGTAAAACGAGTCCTGAATAAGAACTGTGTACGAATGACTCCTAGGTGAAGGATCCTTAGTAAGGAACTCTTAACTAAGAAAACTGAAAGATTTAGTTGCCCCGATACGCGACACGCACCGCGTAACGCATTGATGCGGAGCTCAACACGTGGACTGGATACGTACTGCTAATACGTTGAGCCAAAACGGAATGTATTGGCACTGGGGTTTTGAGCACGGTACGTGCTGCGTTTCAAAACGCTCGCATCGAGGCAGCTAAGCTGAACAAGGCGTTCTTCACAACACATTTGTAATAAGGGAATCCTTCGCAAAGAATTCTGTAAAAGGAGCCTTTGCAGGGAATCCTTCGTACAGAGTCTTCAATCACAAATGAGGAATACGGAGTCCTTATGAAATGAGCTTTCGTGAAAACTCACTACCAAGGAACTCGTCGTAAGGATGTCTTAATAGTGAACCCTACATCAGGAACCCGTAATCAAGAATGGTTCGCAACACGCAATTGCAAAACAATTCCCTGTAAAGACTTCCGGCTAAGGAATCAAGAGTAAGGAACCCCAGTAAAAGAGCTCATGAAATGAATTTGTGTGATAGGAACCCTTGTAGAGTTAGCTCTTAGTAAGGAGTCCTCAATAAACAGCCTCTCTGAAGAAGGAATCCCTCATAACGAGCTCAAGATACAAAAAACAACTCCGACGGAAAGACCCCACATGAGAATCCTCTCGGCTAATCTGGAAAAAGCCCTTACCGTCGGCGTCGCGATTGGTGAAACATCCCGCCCGAGACTTCCTCACAATTCACTCACAGACGAAGCCACCGCCTGATACGTCCTCCATATTCAAGCCTGAGGAGCCCCAAAGGGCCGACAGTTACTTACAAGATTGCGATGGCCCGCCTCGGATTCGTAACATGATTTGCGGGCCCCTGAGGGAGGGGGCTCCCGTCTGAGACTTCCTCACAGTTTACTCACAGGCGACGCTCCCGCCTGATACGTCCTCAATATTCAAGCCTGAGGGGCCCAAAGTTGACGACAGGTATAAGATTGCGATGACCCGCCTCGGATTGGTAGCATGATCTGCGAGCCCCTCAGGGAGGGCGCTCCCGCCCGAGACGTCCTCACAATTCACTCACCGACGAGGTTCCCGCCTGATACTTCCTCGATAATCAGGCCTGATGATGATGGTGAGTGGTCGATGGATGATGGTGGTGATGATGAAGCTGATGATGATGATGATGATGATGATGATGATGATGATGATGATGATGATGATGATGATGATGATGATGATGATGAGTGGTGATGATGATGAGTGCTGATGATGACGAGTGCTGGTGACGCGGTGTTGACGATGACAATGCTGATGATGATGAGTGAATGATTGAGTGAGTGATTGAGTGAGTGTGTTCATGCGCGGGTCCTGCGCGGGCTGAGGTGGGTGTTTCTGCGCGGGGTGTCCGGAGAAAACAAGGACCCCACTTTGGATGTGGGGAATACTCTAAACAAAAAAGACTGGGGCACCTCCCATAACCAACGATGATGCTGTATTGAAAGCACTGAGATCTTGGCGCCGCATTTTTTTCACAACGGGCGTTTCCGCCCAATGTCGGGCCCCACGGCCCTCACAGATCGATCTGGCTTGGGCAAATAACGAAGAAGCATGGGCCAAGGGCTCCAGCCACGACGTCTTGCGGTGTGCGGCTTCGCCACGTCGGATCTCAAGGAAAATGCGGGCGAGGCCGGAAATTCCAGCGTCGTGGCTTCTTCAGCGTGGACCCCTCGGAGGTCTGGACCACTCGCGCGGGACCAACTTTTCATCCTGGGCCGCTGTTTTCACAGCCCCAGGGCCCGGTATGGGGCACCCGGAGGCCGAAGACGGCCGAACACCTTCCGCCGTGCTTTCCTGGCGACGCGAGGGGAGAGAGCAGGCTGCTTCGCATGAATTTGGTGCCAATGACTGGAGGATGCCTTGGATGCGTCAGTGGATCAGTCCTGGGTACTGACGTGGAAGCTATGATGTTTCTTGTTGGTCTGGGGGGACGGCCGCGGGGCCAGAGATACGACGTCGGGATCTTTTCAACACGGGGTCCCCGGAAGTCTCGACCGATTCCCCAGGACCGGTTTTCCATCCTGCGTCGTTTTGTTGACGGTCCCGGGGCCCTGCGAGGGCCCCTCGAGGCCGAAAAGTACGAAAAACCTACGTCTTGATCTCTTCAATGCGTTGGATCTCTGGGGGGGGCAGCGGCTGGGTCCTGGTCGGTGTCGCGCTCGCTCTCGTCCAGGCGGTCCAGCAGGCCGGACGGCGACCTCTGCGCGGCCGCCCGGCGGGTGCCGCCGAGGTCGGCGGGCTCGGCCACGATCTGGACGGCGCGGGCCAGCGGGAGTGCCAGCAGGACGGGGAGCAGCCGCATTCGTGGAGGTGCTGGGCTGGAGGGGGAGAAAGGCGAGGACCCTGACCAGGACTCAGAGATCCGACGCTCCAGACCCTGACCAGGACTCAGTGTTCGGCCTCCGGGGGCCCTCGCCGGGCCCCGGGACCGTCAAAAAGTGCTCAGGAAGAAAAGCCGACCCTATAGGGAAGTGCTCCAGACTTCCGGGGCCCACGCATCGACGAAATTGGAGCGGCCGCATGTCTGGGGACTAAGCTCGGCGGTGTCGATCTTGGTCATCGTCCATCTTGGTCATCGCCCATTCGTGGATTACCCTCGCAAGTCGGCGACGGCCAATATGGGCCACGATCGACGTCTGCGTCGACGGGCTCCCGCGACATCTTGGTCACGGTCATCGTGCTTCTTCCTACGGCTGCGGTGCTGGACGGTCCCAGATCTCCGACAAATGACTTTCTCAATCCCGGCGTGTTTTTGTTCCTTGATTGCGGCTCCTGCGATCGGGGACCCAAGGCGAAAAACTGGCCATGGGGCAAGGGCCAAAACCTCGAGGGCCGCGCATTGAAAACATCATGTCGTCGGGGGTCTGGGCTTGGGGAGATCAGCGCGCGGCAAGCGGCAGCGCGCGTATGCGGTACCCGGAGATGGATATGTACCTGCCCATGAAGGGGTGCCCTCGAGCCACGAGGGGCTGCGGCGGGGCCCACGCTCTCAGGGAAGGGGAGTAGGACGAGGGAGGGGGACCAACGGGGGGGGGGGGGGGGCAAAGCGGGGAGATCTGCGCGCATCCCTATTCCTGGGGCCACCGTCGGCAAGAGAGGCTTCGCAGAAGCCCTCCTGCCCCCCCGGGCAGGCCCCAAGACGGCCCAAGAGGGCCCGAACACGAGTCAAGAGGGCCTCAAGATGGCCCAGAGGAGGCCTCCAAGAGGGCCCCAAGAGCGGACCAAGAAAGGGCCCCCCCCCGCAGGACCGCCGAACGACCCCCAGGAGCACTGCTGCTGCCTCCTCCCGCGCCCCCTGCTGGCACGGGTGCGAGGGCGCGGGGCACGTCACGCCGCCCGAGGCACGAACCGCGGGCCCTCGGGGCGGGGGCCGAGCTGGCCTCCGCGCAGACCTCAGCAGAGATCGGCTTCTGCCTGGGGGGGGGAAGGGGAGGGCGGATTACACTTCCCTGCTGCTCCTCCTCCTCCTCCTCCTCCTCCTCCTCCTCCTTCCTCCTCCTCCTCCTCCTCCTCCTCCTCCTCCTCCTCCTCCTCCCCTCCTCTCCTCCTCCTCCTCCTCCTCCTCCCTCCTCCCCCCTCCTCCCCTCCTCCTCCTCCTCTCCTCCTCCTCCTCCTCCTCCTCCTCCTCCTCCTCCTCCTCCTCTGCCTCCTCCTCCTCTGCCTCCTCCTCCTCCTCCTCCTCCCCTCCTCTCCCTCCTCCTCCTCCTCCCTCCTCCTCCTCCTCCTCCTCCTCCTCCCCCTCCTCCCCCTCCTCCTCCTCTTCCTCCTCCTCCTCCTCCTCCTCCTCCTCCTCCTCCCGCTGGAGGGCGCCAGGCTGGATTGGCGATGCTGGCTGGGGCTTTGGCTCGGCGTCCTGCGGGAGGCCCTTCCGGGAGACAGCTCTTGTCCTGCATCGCGCAGGAAAGGGGGTAAGAGGAGGCGCTCGTCCCCCCTGGGGAGTTCATTCGATGTGGCTATGGGCCTCGCTGGAGGAGGAGGAGGAGGAGGAGGAGGAGGAGGAGGAGGAGGAGGAGGAGGAGGAAGAGGAGGACCAGTGTAAACCCAAGGAGCATCAACGATGTTACAGTAAACCCTCCCCCTGAATTACCTCTTCATAAATCCCCACAAGAATGCACTGTCATTGCGGGGAGTGCCTCATTGAAAGGGAACCGTCTGGGAATCCCCAATCGTGCCAGAACACCATTCCTGGGAATTCAACGCCGCGACTACACGTGACTGCTGCGTCCTGGCAGCCCTAAACCGTGCCAGGACACCTGGGCCGTCAACGCCGCGAAACAGCGTGACTGCTTCGTCCTGATAGCCCTGCCAGAACACCGTTCGCGGGACTCCAACCATACGACTTTCTGAAACTGCTGCACACTTGTAAGACTGATGTGCCCCGCGCTGGGGCAAAAGCAAGATTTTGCGAAGGAGCAGCCATCCATCCTTGAAGCTGCTGCAACAGCTGTCAAGACGAATGTGCGCGGCGCTGGGGCAGGGCTGCACCTTGAAAACCAGCCGCCCATCCTTGAAACTGGCTCAAAGTTTTGAAGACGATTGTGCGCGGCGGTGAGGCAAAGCCGAATTTTGAAAACCAGCTGCCCACCATCCTTGAAGCTGTGACAACATCCAAGCTTCAGCCTCAAAAAGGGTGAGGGAGTCTCAGGTTCAATGCCCAGCCTGCCCTACCAACAGGTCTGGGGATGCGATAGGGATGAGTTATCTGTTCGGGTCAAGAATGGAGGAGGAGGAGGAGGAGGAGGAGGAGGAGGAGGAGGAGCGCAAACACAGCGTTGATGATGGTGATGATGCTGCTGCTGATGATGATGATGATCATGAGGAGGAGCGCAAATTTTGTAAGCATGCTCCTTCTGCAACTCCACCTGCTCTTGCTCCTCCACCTCCTTCTCATCCCACGTACTCCGCCTCCTGCCCATCCCAATCGACGGGGGAGGTGGATGCTGAGGGGGAGGGAGGGAGGAGGAGAGGGAGGGGAGGGGACGGTGAGACAGGAGGATAGGATTGGTCGAGGGGAGGTGGAGAGAAGGAGAAAGTGAACGGTGTTGCCGATAAACAGCTTCCTCCGCACACTTGGTCAATGCACAAGCCGTGTCAACCACGCTGCCATCGTCTGCGCCCGCGCCCCGGGCGCACGGCTGCTCGCTGCCACCGGCGAGCGACAGGCCTCATGACGGGGCCGGGGGCTCGGACGGACATCCGGCCGCGACCAGCTGCGAGACCGCCATCTTCACCGTGGCGGTCAGGAGCCCCCTGCGCTCCTGCAGATACCAAAGGGAACCAAGACAGCAGAAAACATACACTTTCGGATCTCCGCGCGGGTTTCTCGGAGCGGCGCTGGGCCCCCCACCCTGTCGCGCGGATCGCGCCGGGGGCGGGGCCGGAGGCGCCGCCAGCGAGGGGGGCCCGGCGCCGAGGCGAGACGCCAGCGCGGCCATCCGACAGCGCATGCCCGTGCCGCTTCTTCCCCTTCGGGATACTTCGACGTGTTGTGCTGCTCCGTGTCGTGGTAGGCGATGCGCACGCACGGGGCAGTGGCCAGCAGCCTCCGCGCCGCCAGCGAGTCGAAGTGGTGCCGTCGCCCCACGTGGAGAACCACCCGGCCCCGGCAGGCCGCGAGCGACCGTGCCACGCGCGCCTCGAAGTGCCCCAGCACCGCCTCGGGCAGCCAGCGCCCCTGGCCTGGAGGGGCCAAGAGCTACCGCTGCCGCCAGGACTCCCCAGGCCGATGATGATGATGATGATGATGATGATGATGATGATGATGATGATGATGATGATGATGATGATGATGATGATGATGCTGGTGATGATGAGGATGCTGCTGCTGCTGCTGCTGCTGCTGATGATGATGATGATGATGATGATGATGATGATGATTATGATGCTGGTGATGATGATGGTGAGCATGATGATGATGATGCTGCTGCTGCTGCTGATGCTGATGATGATGATAATGATGATGATGATGCTGATGATGGTGATGGTGATAATGATGCTGATGAACATGCTACTGATAGTGATGCTGATGCTGATGCTGCTGCTGCTGCTGATGTTGTTGATGCTGTTTTAGTCCCTCCAGGTCTGAGCAGAGTTCCGAAGAGATCCCACCCGAGGTGACGAGAGCTCTCCAGGGCGAGCAGCGGCATCGGTAGCCAAACATCGCACGACGTGCCTTTTTCAATATGCGGCCCCAGGGGTCCCAACCCCTTCCCCCGGGGCCGATGTTTCGCCCCGGAATCGTTTTTGCGAGTCCCTGGGCCCGAAAAGGAAGGCAGCGGAATCTTACTACCAGCGCCGCGGAAAGACAAATGAAGGCCCAAGGCGGCGTTCATTTTAAATGGCGGCGAGCCGGCCATGGGGGCGCGAAGCCATGATCTTATCCAAACCGACTGATCCGCTACCAACGTCACCTCCACAATCGGTGCGTCCTCGCGACTGAAAACCTTACAAATCGTCGGAGGTCTGTTTCGATTGGCCCCACGCTCGCCGCAGCGAAGCTCGATCTGGGGGCTGAAGGCCAGCACCAGGCCCGCCAGCTCCGCGAAGAGCACGCAGGCGGTGGCGCCCATCGAGGAGCCCAGCATCAGCACGCGGCTGCCGTAGGGTGCGAGGTACCCCCGCAGCCGCTCGAGGAAGTAGCTGGCGCCCCTCCACGACCGGGTGGGGTCCTGCAGGTACCACGCGTTGGCGGGGTCGCACACGTAGAGGGCGTCCACCTCTCGGGAGGGAGTTGCCAGGGGTGGCAACGCGGAACAGCAAAAAGGAATACGGTGGAACCTACAAACCTCGTCAAACATATCCAGACATGGAAGTTGAAATCCTGGAGCACGATGCTTTCGGGCACTTGTCAAAACGCGCCTTCTTCAATGCTGAGAGGGCGGGGTCGGCTCTTGGGCAACGCCGTGTCCGAGGCAACAGGAATCCGTCAGCATTGGAGTGGCGCTGACCCCACAATCACCGAATTCCGAAGCCTTCTGTTTATGTTTGACGAGGCTCGCAGGACAGGAACAAAAACACCCCTCGACAACATGAGGCCCTCCGCCGGCCGACCTGCGGAACATCCGACAAGCACGAAGAGCATTACTCCAGCCTTCCCGAACCGACCTCGGCCTTCCACCTCGGTCCGACCGTAAACACTACACTGTCGAAGATCCGCGCGGACTTCTGGGATCGGGGATGGGGGACCGGACCGCTCCTCCTCCTCCTGCTCCTGCTCCTCCTCCTCCTCCTCCTCCTTCTCCTCCTGCTCCTGCTCCTCCTCCTCCTCCTCCTCCTCCTTCTCCTCCTCCACCGTCCTCCTCCTCCTCCCCCCCTCCTCTCCTCCTCCTCCTCCTCCTCCTCCTCCTCCCCCCTCCTCCCCCCCCCTCCTCCTCCCCTCCTCCTCCTCCCTCCTCCTCATCCTCCTCCTCCTCCTCCTCCTCCTCCCCCTCCTCCTCCTCTGCCTCCCGAGGGCCTCCAGGAGGCTGGAGCGGCACGCCTGCACCTGGCCCACCCACTGCGCCGTGGGCGCGCCCTGCGCCGCGAAGCACACCACGAGGGCGAGCCCCGGCGTGCCGCAGCGGCGGGCGCCGTCGAAGTGGAAGTCGGTGGAGGAGAGCACCTCCCAGACACGGCGGCGCGCACGAGAGGGCACAAGTTTGGCCCGTACGTTGAGGGATGAAAAAACGACCCTACCCTGGGTTACAAGTGCGTGGTCTGTAAACCTCCTGGGAACCCCCAAAGCCTAGAGCCGCCAGAACGCGGCACATCACGCAGGGTTTACCCTGTCAGCACACAGGAGTTTCAGCGCACAGCGCCTCGTAAACCAGGGTAGGGGCGTTTTTTATGCCATTGAGTACGCTACGGACGCACGACGATGATGCAAGGGCCCTGGAAGGCCGCGTCGGCACTCTGCGAGCGGGGCGCGGCCCGCGCAAGCGGCCGAGGGATGGGCCGAAGGGGGGAGGACGCAAGGGGGTAAGCTTGGAACGTGGTTCATCCTTCCTGTGCGGGCTGCCTGCACCCTATCGGGCTATGAAACGAAACGTCGCGACGATTCTTGCTCTCGCTGTTCTCGGCCTCTCGGGGCCCTTGCTGGGCCTCGCCGTCAACTATCGGGGATGGACAGACCTCCCTTTAGTAAAACGTGGTTTAGTGAAAACGACCTGAGGCCCAAACCTGGCGGGCGCGAGCCTGGAAAATAACGGCCGCGGCGCCCTCTCGAGAACCGAAAACAATTCACTAATCGACGTGTCACTGTTGGGGTTCTGTCCACCCCCGAAACTAATGGCTTGGGATGAAAAGCCCGTCCTGGGGAAAGGGCCGAGACCTCTGGGAGTCGACGTTGCGGTGAGGGCATTGGGTGAGGAACCACTGGGTCAGGAACACACAGTCTGGAAGCCGCTGGAACTCTCACCGTGGACTGGCCATGGATATCACCGCCGCCCTCATCAGATAAGGAATCCTTCAGGGTCTGAAGCCTCCTGGGCACATTCCTGAACCACCGCCCCCCCCCCGTATGGAAAAAGCATGACGCCGAGGGTCTGGGCTGTGCATCTCTGGGCCCGACGCCCACGCACGCTCGCGGGGCAGGCCGAAAGCCCCTGGGTAGGCCCCCGACGAGATCAAGGGGGTCGGCGGATGTGCCGCAAGCCTGGAGGATCATGACGTCGAGGGTCTGGGTCTAAGTCGGGCCTGCCCCCCTACAGGGGGATTTTGGACGAAGGATAAATAATAGTCAACAAAATGCCCTAAGGTACTCGAAAATGGTCGAAAACTCGTCCCCATACCATTTTCTGACTATCTTTGAATATTCCCCCTGTAGAGGGACAGGCCCGACTTTTAGGTCTGGGCAGTGCAGAGCTGTTCTGCTTGCAGCGCTGGCAGACGAGAGCGCCACTGCGGAGCCGCGGGGCCGCGCGGGTCACCGGGCGCAAGGGAGCGGGCGGAAGAGCACACGCGCGTCACGCACAAGGCTGCGACAGAGGACACGAGAGAGACCGCAGCCCGCCGTCTGGAACTGCCCCGCTTCCCAGAGCAGATGGAAAGGTGACCACACCGTGCCGTAACTGGCGATGGAGGAAGAGGAGGAAGAGGAGGAAGAGGAGGAGGAGGAGGAGGAGGAGGAGGAGGAGGAAGAGGAGGAGGAGGAGAGGGCACAAGCCAGGAGCAGGAGGAGGAAGAGAGGAGGAGGAGGAGGAAGAGAAGGAGGAGGAGGAGGAGGAGGAGGAGGAGGAGAGGGAGGAGGAGGAGGAGGAGGAGGAAGATGTCCGAAATTCCCAAAGGGCAGAACCGAACGCCCGTCTCGGGCCGGCGAAACACGCCCTGGCACATAATTAACACTGCCAGAAGTCTCCCTCTGCATACGGGCACACGTGTACAAGAGGAAGCAGGCACAAGCTGAATCCGTCCTCCGGCCAAGCAGGAGCAGGAGGAGGAGGAGGAAGAGGAAGAGGAAGAGGAGGAGGAGGAGGAGGAGGAGGAGGAGGAGGAGGAGGCGGAGAAAAGCACCTCGCTCAGTGGGCACCCGTCTTGCGGCGGGGCCGTCGGGCCTGCGGCGTTCCAGCCGATGCCCAGGCGAACGCCCGGCAGAAGCACGTCGGGGGGCGTCTCGCAGGACAGCTGCAGGCGGTTGCCACCCAGGCCCACGATCTTGAGCGAGGGGATCGCGCTCAGAGCGCCGACGATGGCGTCAGCGTCGTCCAGCTCGTTCGCGTGCGCGTACAGGAACTGCAGCGACCGCAGCCCCGAGAGGGTCCTCGGCAGCGCCCTGAGATCGTTGTGCTGCACCTCCAGCACGCGCAGCTGTGTGCAGCAGCCCAGCTCTTCTGGTAGCTCCTGCAGCCTGTTCCCCTGGAGGAACAGGTTCCGCAGGAACCTCAGCTTGCCGATGGCCGCCGGCAGCTTGCTGAGGCGGTTGGCCTCCAGCGTGAGCCACCGCAGCTCGGGCAGGCCGTCCAGGAACTTGGCCGGCACCGCGCGGATCAGGTTCTGACCGAGCGACAGCGACGTGAGACCCTTGCAGTGCTGGAGGTCGGGCACCTTCTCGAGGGCGTTGCCGATGCAGAGGTAGTATTTCAACGAGCCTCCGCAGCCGATCTCCACCCGCGGACCCTCCGACAGCCCCGTGAAGCTGCAGTCCAGCGTCTCCAGGGAGCCGCTCCTGGGCGCCGCGCACCGGCCACGCCGCGAGCGCTGCCGGGCCTCGTCGGAGAGCCCGCTGCCCGCTGGCACCTGCACGCTGCCGTCGAACTCGCAGAGGTGCCTGCAGTTGGCCGCCTCCCCCAGCGGGTTGTGGAAGTGGTTGGCCGCAACGCTGAGGCACCTCAGAACTGGCAGCTCCTCCACGTCGTGTGGGAGGTAAGACAGCCTGTTGCCTGCCAGCCGCAGGCTGCGCAGCGCCTGCAGCTGCGCCAGGGGCGGCAGCCTGGTGAGCACGTTGTGCGAGAGGTCCAGCTCGCGCAGGCCCACCAGCAGCCCGCACAGCTCGCCCGGCACCGTGCCCAGGCCCAGCTCGTCCAGCTGCAGCTTCAGCAGGCGCTCAGCCCACCGTGCCCCTGGCGCGAGGCCGAGGGAGGAAGGCCAGCTGGGACAACACCCGGCGTCCCTGCTGTGCGGCCAGGCCGGGTCCATCCGCAGCTGCCCGGCCTCGCGGCCCCAGCCGAGGCTCAGTCGATGCAGGGCCGCCTGGCTCGCGGCGACCAGCCGGGCCACCGCAGCCTGGACGCGCCAGGGCCTCCCATCCCCACGCGATCGCACCAGCGCCCACACCGCCAGCACCGACGCTTGCTCGGCGCTCTCCGCGTGCGCGCCGGCCTGCGAGCAGAGGCCCAGCGCCTCGCCCAGGAGCTCGGCGGCAGCCTCGTCGGCCTCGTCCCGCCCGTCCTCCGCCAGGGGCGCGCCCGGCGGGCCCTCCGCGCCGCGCAGCAGGGCGCCCAGCAGGCAGAGCTGCCTGGCCGCCTCGACGCACGATGGGCCCAGGTGCGACGCCCCGCCGCGCCAGCGCGCGAGCCCGCCGTCGCAGCAGCGCGCCGCCTCCGCGGCCGCGCCGGCGGGCCCGAAGCGCAGCAGCAGCCGCGCTCGCGACAGCGCGCGCCCGACGTCGTCGGCACACGCCTCGGCCGCGGAGCAGCTCGCCGGCTCGGCGGCCGCCGGCGGCGGCGAGCCCGTGGCCGCCCCCGCGCACGGCAGCGGCGGGCCCCCGCCCTCTTCCCGCCGCAGGGCCGCCACGAACGCGGCCAGCCTCGCCACGGAGGCGTGCTGGAAGAAGGCCGCGGCGGGCACCGCGCCGAGGTCCCGCGTGATCAGGCGCCGCGCCCTGGCGATGGAGACCTGACCAGGCTCGACCATATCCCCATCCCAAAGCTTGCAAAGACCAAAGGCGATGCCTATCTTAGGGATGCGCCCTCAGAAACAGAGGGACTCCTTAAGATCGCCACCGAGATGAGGCAAAGCCAATCTTAGGGACAGGGATAGTTAGGTGGCAAGCTGACCGAGTGGAGCCCCGCCTCGAAGAAGTTCTGGTGGCGCCCGAGGCCGCCTCGGGAGTCGAGGATGCTGCACATGGCACCCTCGATCATCGCGGAAGAGAGTCAGGCATAAGCATGAGCTCTCGGAGGCCCGCGCGGCTTCTTGGGGGATCGGCGCTGCCCCCCCACCCCCCCCCCGGGCGGCGCCTCGGGCGCCGGGCTGGGAGGCCCAGCGCCGATCCGAGACATCCCCGCAGACCTCCGAAGGCTTCAGCCCGCGCCGCCCTCTGCTCCTCGAGATGAGGCGCTCGATCCCCTCCACGTCCGTTTGGACGCCCGAAACGGGCACGGAAGAATGGGTACGATGCCCAACAGCACATGCTGCCCCAAACCAACAGAGGCCGCTGTTGGGCAGGCGGCCTTCTGTCTCGAATGGACGCTGTTGGGCAGGCGGCCTTCTGTCTCGCATGGACACGGGCCGCGGCGGCGGGGACAGCGAATCCGGTGCAAAATGAGCAGGAACTGCTGTTGGACATTGTACCCTTTCTTTCCGTACCCATTTCGGGCATCCGGAGTCCGGCGCGCTGCCCCCCGCGCGAGGAGCCGCCCCGGCAGGCAGAGCGCCCGAGGCCATGGCCGCGCTCGGCTCCCGACGCCACCCGCCGGCTGCCGCGCGCGCGCTCTGCAGCCGCGGCGCCCGCCCGGAGGGTGCCAGAAGGGGGCTTTGGGGGGGAGGGGGCTTCCCAGGAGGGGCCCCCCAGGGGCCTCGCACCCCCCTGTCTTGACGAGGCTCCGAGGCCCCCCTGGGGGGCTCTCTGGAGAACCCCCTCCCCCCAAAAACCCTCTTTGGAGCCGAAGGGCGGCCGCGGAGAGCGGCGGGCCTTTGTGGCGGGCGCTGCCTGCCGCCGTGGCCGCTGGCGCTCGGGCCTCCGCGCTCTGCCTCGGGCGCCCGCGCCCTGGGGGCGCGGAGGGCCGTGGAGCTTCCCGCTGGGCTGCCGTCCTGTGCTCTTGCTGCTGCGTTGTGCTTTCCGGCTCTCCTCTCTGCTGTTCCGCAATGCTGCGAGACACGCCAGCCTCCTCGTACTGCTCGTGCTCCTCGCCCTCCCTCCTCCTCCTCCTCCTCCTCCTCCTCCTCCTCCTCCCCTCCTCCTCCTCTCCTCTCCTCCTCCTCCTCCTCCTCCTCCTCCTCCTCCTCCCTCCTCCTCCTCCTCCTCCTCCTCCTCCTCCTCCCTCTCCTGCTCCTCCGCCTCCACCTCCTCTCTCCTCCTCCTGCTCCTCCTCCTCCTCCTCCTCCTCCTCCTCCTCCTCCATCTCCTCCTCTTCCTCTCCTCCTCCTCCTCCGTCTCCGTCCTCCTCCTCCTCCTCCTCCTCCCTCCTCTCCTCCTCCTCTCCTCCTCCTCCTCCTCCTCCTCCTCCTCCTCCTCCTCTTCCTCTTCTTTTTCCCAACCGTCCTGTGGTGTTGGTTCCTTGTTTTGAAGATACAGCGCCTCGCGTCCTCCTTCCTACTTCCTTCCCCCTCCCCCTCCTCCCGCTCCTCCTCCTCCCCACCCCCATTTGGGCACACCACTCGTACGCTTTGTGGCCCCATAGCGAGCTCCACCGAAGGCCCCAATGGCTGCGTTCGCATGCGGTTCCACCGCCATTTTGGCTGATCAATCACACGCTTCGTGGCCCCATAGGGAGCTCCACCGAAGGCCCCAGTGGCTGTGTTCGCATGCGGTTACACCACCATTTCGATACACTCTTCACGCGTTTCGTAGCCCCCACAGGGAGCTCAGCCGAAGGCCCCAGTGGCTGCGTTCGCATGCGGTTCCACCACCATTTCGGCTCACCACTTATACGGTTCGTGGCCCCTATAGGGAGCTCCACCGAAGCCCCCAGTGGCTGCGCTCGCATGCGGTTCCACCCCA
The DNA here is from genome assembly GCA_963575745.1 of Prorocentrum cordatum. Classification (NCBI taxonomy): domain Eukaryota; class Dinophyceae; order Prorocentrales; family Prorocentraceae; genus Prorocentrum; species Prorocentrum cordatum. The sequence goes on from CAUYUJ010015358.1 coordinate 307,088, forward strand.
ATTTCGGCGCACCACTTACACGGCTCGTGGCCCCCATAGTGGGCTCCACTGAAGGCTCCAGTGACTGCGTTCGCATGCAGCTCCACCCAAATTTCGGCACGACCCTCACGCGCTTCGCGGCCCCACAGGGAGCTCGGCCGAAGGCCCCATGCGGTTACACCCTTTTTCGGCACACCACTTATACGGTTCGTGGCCCCATAGGGGGCTCCACCGAAGCCCCCAATGGCTGCGTTCGCATGCAGTTCCGCCACCATTTCGGCAGACCCCTCGAACGCTTCGTGGTCCTCATAGTGGGCTCCACAGAAGGCTCCAGTGACTGCGTTCGCATGCAGTTCCACCCCAACTTCGGCACACCCCTCACGCGCTTCGCGGCCCCATAGGGAGCTCCACCGAAGGCCCCAGTGGCTGCGTTCGCATGCGGTTCCACCACCATTTCGACACACCTCTCACACGTTTCGTGGCCCCTTATAGGGAGCTCCACCGAAGCCCCCAGTGGCTGCGCTCGCATGCGGTTCCACCCCAATTTCGGCGCACCACTTACACGGCTCGTGGCCCCATAGTGGGCTCCACTGAAGGCTCCAGTGACTGCGTTCGCATGCAGCTCCACCCAAATTTCGGCACGACCCTCACGCGCTTCGCGGCCCCACATGGAGCTCGGCCGAAGGCCCCAGCGGCTGCGTGCGCATGCGGTTACACTCCTTTTGGGAACCCCCGTCACACGTTTCGTGGCTCCATTGGGAGCTTCACCCACGGCCCTAGTGGCTGGGTTCGTGGCCCCATAGGAGTCTCCACCGAAGGCCCCAGTAGCTGTATTCGCATGCAGTTCGGCCACTCATTTCGGCACACCTCTCACACGTTTCGTGGCCCCTCTAGGGAGCTCCACCGGAGCCCCCAGTGGCTGCGCTCGCATGCGGTTCCACCCCAATTTCGGCGCACCACTTACACGGTTCGTGGCCCCATAGTGGGCTCCACTGAAGGCTCCAGTGACTGCGTTCGCACGCAGCTCCACCCCAGTTTCGGCAAAACCCTCACGCGTTTCGCGGCCCCACAGGGAGCTCGGCCGAAGGCCCCAGCGGCTGCGTTCGCATGCGGTTACACCCCTTTTTGGGAACCCCTGTCACACATTTCGTGGCCCCATAGGGAGCTCCACCGAAGGCCCCAGCGGCTGCGTTCGCATGCGGCTAGGGCGCTCCACCGAAGGAAGTAATCACAACTCGGGTATTCACAACTGCATCAGGTTGGGTCCTTCGCCAGGACAATTCCTCCTCCTCCTCCTCCTCCTCCTCCTCCTCCTCCTCCTCCTCCTCCTCCTCCTCCTCCTCCTCCTCCGTCTCCTCCTCCTCCTCCTCCTCGTGCCGCTGTTCTCCGCATGCTCATGCCGGCACGCGTCTCACAACTTCTGTGACCCCACGAGGAGTTCCACCTACGGCCCCAACGAGGGCGTTCGCATGGTGGCGCCGCCTCATGTAGGCACACCACTGACACGCTTCGTGGACCCCCAATGAGCTCGAAACACGGCCCCTAACGGGGGTGCCCGTCATGTCGGCAAACACCCTCACGCGTCTCGTGACCCCATACGGACCTCCACCTACGGCCCTGGCCAAGGCGCCCGTATGGCGTGACCGCCTCATGTCGTGAGGCCCCTCACACACTCCGCGCCCCAGTAGGGAACTCCACATGCGGCCCCAGTGGGGGCGCCCGTGCGGCGTGACTGCCCCACTTGGGCACACCCATCACTCGTGGCGTGGCCCCGTGAGGAGCTCTACCGACGGGCCCAGTGAGAGCGGCCGCATGGCGCGACCGCCTCATCTCGGAAAACCTGTTGCACGTTTCGTGGCCCCCTGTGCTCCACCTGCGACCCCAGTGAGCGCGCCCGTATAGTCTGACCGCCTCATTCCATATTGAGCTCCACCTGCGGCCCCAGTGAGAGCGCTCGTGTAGCTTGACCGCCTCATTTCGGCAGTCCCATGATAGGGATCTCCTTGAGGCCCCAGTGAGGGCGCCCGTGTCGCGTGGCCGCCTCATTTCGGCATCCCTTGCATGTCTTGTGCCCCCATGGGGATTTCCACCTAAAGGCCGATTTGGGTCGCACGTATGGCAGCGTCTCCTCGTTTCGGCACGCGCATCACACGCTTTGTGGCCCCGTAGGGAGCTCACCTCCCGAGAAGAAAGACCTAGTCAGCGCTACTCGTATTTTGCCGTTGTGGATTGGATATGTCGCCCGGTTAAAGTGTTGTTTGTTGTTTCTTGTATCTCCAGCCATGTCTCCACTTTACTGTCTTCTAGCGGGCCCGAAGCGGAAAACAACAACAAGCCAAACTAGAGTGAGGAGGTCAAATCTTTGCCCGCTGTACAGCCCCCCTAGGATTCGCATGAAAATTCGGGGCGCGCGCCACAGCCTGGCCAGGAAGGCCAAACAGGCCTCAACGATGGCAGTAAACAGACCAGGGCCCCCAATGACCCCCCCCCATGGCTTCCAGAAGTCGAGATCATTGATGCTTCTGCGGTTCCATCTGGCTCAGGGATGGAGGTAACGATGAAGAAACGATTCGGAAATGGCGTTAGCTCCCGCTCCCTTCCCTCCTCCTTTCCATTGGCGAGGCACCAAAGCTTCGAGGCCGCCCCCGGCCCGCCCTTGAGCCGAAAACAGCGGCAGGCAGGCGGCGCGAACGCAGAAGACACGAGGAGGGACAGCGGGGAGTCTAACATTGCTTCGCATTCGTGACTCCGAATTTAAAAAGCATAATTTCGTTGGCCCCGTGGCCGCTGGAACAGCGAGCCACGGAGCTCGGCCCGCGGAGGGCGGACAGTTCGGGTCGGCCCCCGGGCCGTGCGGGAGGCTCGCTCGGGGTCGAGAACTGACAGCTGGGAGCGGCTGGGGCGGCCGCTGCGGCTCGCGGCGAAGACGAGGGGGCGGACGACGACGACGACGACGTTTCGTTTCGTTTCGAGCCGTCCTACAGGGTGCCTCCAGGGCCCGCCTGCGCCAAGCAGAACCCTGGGAGAAAGCAGGTCAGAAAATTACCTGAAGGTGCGTCGCAATCGAAGCCCATCCTTCAGCCCGTCCGTCCAAGCGTGCTGGATGTAGGGTTTGGTAAGCAAGTCGAAGCCGTAAAAATTGTAGAAATCCCGCGCTCATCTGCAGATGCCGACGGTTCTGTGATGCGTCTGGGTTCCCAGGGAATGTCACCTGGAGAACATCCAGGCGCCTGCTCGGCACCGCAGCACACGGTAGGCGACGCTATCTGAAGAGGCCCAGGCCATGCGTTGAACGCGCCCAGCCCAGGCATGAGAAAAACGTCGGCAGGGCTTGGTCCAGGTCTTGATTTCGTGTCGCATGTCTGAGACAAGGGCCATAGCTGAAAACATGGATTCGGCTGCTGCGTCTGCACGCGGCTGCTGCGACTGCACGCGGCGGGCGAATGGCCCGCCGCAACATGGCATGATGACATTTGGAAATAGGGTTGAGACCTGAGGCTGGCAAATTTAGGCTGCCTATGAAACGCGTGCGGCTGGGCGAACACACGCATCTGATGCCATGAGGCGCTTGCGCAAGCATTGTTTGCTGGTTCGTGAGCAGGCTCCCATGCGCGGCCCAGGTGCGCCGAGCTCGTTGGATTATGTTTCCAACTTCCCCCGTGCAACTGCGACCGGAAGCTATGCGAGCGCCTAGGACTTTGAATCCAGCAGCGCGCCCACGGCAAGGGGCCAGCGTGCCTCCCGCGCGAAGCGCGCCTACATGGACGGGGTAAGTGTGGCGCCACTCCATCTCATCAACAAAGACCATCATATTGATTTGCGTAGAACGCGCAACCCTGCTTCAGTCATCTGCTGGGCCATGGAAGCCGATCGGGCCAGGATCCAAACATTGGCAGCATAACTTTACATGCCGAACGCGAGGTCGTCCACTCCTGGCGCCGCGAAAAAAAAACACACACAGTTGTTTTGCAGTGGCCCTGAAACTTGCGGAGATCTGCATCCAGAAAACTGTTGCTCAGCTCGGGGGCAGCAGGGCCACCCTGGATGAGGCTTCTCTCTCTGCGGACTCGATCCGTCAAGGGGCCCCATGGCAGACGGACGCGGGCGCGGGAGTTGCGGGCCCCACGAATCCAAACGCCTATGGCCACGCGGGACACTCCATTTTCATTCGAGCTCCCTGGCCAGGATGTGGTACTTTATACTATCATTCAACTTTCGGATATCCCCCTACAGCGACCAAGGGTGGCTGCTTACATTCGCAGAATGTCTTGACCAGGTGGCGCAGGCTATCACTAATCTCGCGGTCTTGGCGCGAGCGGCGGAAAGTAAACTGGCGCTCCGATATTTGCATCTCTAAGGCTGGGCGTTGGACCTCCAGGGCCACATGGGCAGATTCTCCAGCAGGGCAGCAGCCGGGGCGATAGGGCGAAACTCGGCACTCCCGGAACCCCCAATTTTCGTCGAATCAGCTGGACCACGCCCTCTTGCCGAGCCTTGTCAAAGCACTCAGCGACATGGTTTCTGAGACGCAGGCGGAGAGACTCCAGAGTCAGATTCCGAACATCATCTTCGGGCCCCTGGGGCGCCCTGGCGACGGCCATGTCCGACCCGGCACGCGCCTGACTATGCTTGATATTTCCAACGGCTGTTTTCAGACGGGAAAGAGAGAACGGGGGTTCGGCCTGCTGGAGGTCTGCCAACCGCTGGTGGTCGACCCAGTCGGGCAGTCTCACGTCGCTGGTCGGGTCGAGGAACATCTCGGTCTAGAAATTGCGGGTCAGCTCGCGCCTCGCCTTGGTGGTGATCGCACGATGGCCCTCCTCGGTCCGCAGCTCGAAAACAGGCTTGCCAGCTCGCTATGGTCGCCCGGCCGGTCCTCGCTCGCACAGGTTCGAGGTGGGTGGACCAGCAACGGTCGCGCAGGGCTCGCCTGGCGTGCATCGCTGGCGAGCCCAGCAAGTGGCGCGCGCGAAGGTCCTGCTTGCGCAGCTCCACTAGGCCCTTCAAGCACAGCAACTCTGCGTCGCCAGGGAGCGGCCACCACCGTCCACGTCGAGGGGCGTGCCCTGCCGCGGCTGCGCCCGCAGCATTGCCCTCGGTGATCGACGGGGCGCCCTGCCTCTGGTTGTCTGCCTTTGCCGTCGACGGTTTCAGCAGGCTGGCAAGGGCGTCGCCGCCGTCCTCTCGCGCGATCTCTGCGCGCCTGCGCTTGCGCGCTGCCGACCGGGTCCGCGCGCGCCCGTCGCGCAACTGATGGTGCCCTGCTGCTCCCCGGTCGCGTCCAGGGCAATGGCGTCTCCAATGTAGCCATGCGAATCTTGTGTCCGCTCCGCGCTTGGCCAGGAAGTCAGCTTGCTCGTTGCCAACGTTGTCGCTGTGTCCCATAATCCAGCGTGCTTGTAAGTCAAAGTGGGATCTGGCACGCCTCCGCAGATGATTGGCGAACAAGGCCGACTCCACATTCTCTCTCGGCTGGGCCGTCTCCTGCAAGAGATCCCGCGCGCACGTTGAATCGTTGGTCAGCTGGGCGAGCATGCCGCCGGGAATGAGGGGATCGGTCATCCCGCGCTGGCCGAGGACCCGCAGGAGCGCCCCCGCCGCCGCGCGCAATTCCCCGGCGTTTGCCGCGAGGGGGCCTGCACCCGCGAAGCGGCAGTCCTGGGGCGCAGTGGTCGCAGGCCCGCGCGCCTCCAGCGTCGGTGCGTTCTGATCGTTGGGCAGGGCTGAGCGGTGGACCGCAAAGCCCCATCCTGCGCTGGAGCCCGAGCGCCGACCCCGTCTTCTCCCGCGCGCCGAGCCGTCCGTCGGCATGCCCATCGCCTTGGCCAGGTCGCCCTCCGAGAAGCCGACCGAGCAGGGGAAGTGCGGGATCTGGAGCGCAGCGCAGATCGCCCCATTGAAAAGGCGGGCTTCTTCCAGCTGCCGAGCCGCTGGCTAGCGGCTGTGTGGGGGGGGGGGGGGGGGCGCTCCATGATCTCGCGTTCGGGGTCCAGGTCGATCGCCTCAGGCGCCGGGATTGCCTTGCCCGCGCAGCGCCTCAACGGGGGCGGTAGATGACCACTGCCAGCTGCGTCAGCGAGGCGGGCTTGGCAAGAGCTCGATGTGAGCCACTCGTAGTGACGCAGCATGAAAACGGTATGTCCCGGCTCTATGTGGCAGTCGAAGTAGCGAGTGGCGTGGCCCCGCTGCCCCTTCGAGAAGGTGCTCGCGGCCACGAAGTCAAATTCTGTCATTGAGTCGAAAAGCATCTCCCCTCTCCGAGTCATGCGCGTGGAAGAATGCAGTAGCCCAACCGTCTCGCCATCACCTATGCCCAGTCCGTCCTGAGCGTCGACGCTGATCGCGGGGTGTCTATGAACAGGCGTTGTGTAACTAGACATGTTCTGGGCTGTTCTACAGTCCCCACGTGCTCGCGGCGGACGATGCGAGAAACCTGATGGCTCGTGATGAGCCGCGCGCGTCCCCATATCGGAACCTGCAAGTCCAAGTATATGGCGCGGGAGTGGAAGCTCGGCGGCGACACAATGGAGGGCGCTAGAGAATCATGCACCGCTATCGCACATCTCTGCCAGGCCCCCGATAGAGGCGACACATGCACAACGTAGCCGTCGCACCGCTGCTCGGCTTTCCCATCCGCGCACCACTCTTGCAACAATATAGCTTCGCATCGAATTCTGACTTCAAATCGTCCAGGAGGTGCTGCCTTCTGCTGCCGCGGACGCTTTTCGCATCCCACCCAATAGGTGTAGGGTCCCTGATGTCCCTGGCGAAGCCGCGGCCCGTGGACTTGAATCACTGCTGCTTCGGTGGGTCGTTGATCTCCCCGGGGTTTTCTGACACCTTCAGCTCCGCCACCTCCTGGGCCAGCAGCACGTTCGCCAGGGGGTCGGAGTGGTAGATATCCTGCTCGTGCGCCTGCCGACTCTTCTGGAAGATCATGATCGGTCGCTGTGTCCCATTTCGGTAGTAAACAGCTTGGCGCGGTCTCAGTCGCCGTCGGGTGTCTTCATCCTGCTGGTCTCCGCGCACAAAGACTTGCTCTCGCCGCACCCACGGAGGATCCTCACTGCATAGGGCACTCGGCGTGACAGCTCCACTTCGTGCGGCTCCTGCTCCACTCTGTGCCACAGCATGTCGTTCCCCGCGCCTGGACGAAGTATCTTGCGGCCCTTCCACGCCTTCACGAAATCCCCCATCTGACGATTGCTGGCGAAGACTACCTTCGCCTGGTCACATAACCTCCCGACTACGTAGATATCCGTGATCCCCTGCTCGCCCAAGGGCTTCGCGGTGGACAACTTCGCCGTGAGATGCCTCTCGGCTCCGTCCTTATCCCACGTCCACGGGAAGCCCGCCACGAACACGGCGTGCTTAGTATTCTTGCCTCCCCACGGCAGCGGCATGTATGGATTACCTCCGCCATGCTGCTGCTGCTGCCTCAGGTAGTCGCCACAGGGATCCTGCTGCTGTCCAGTAAAGCCCGCACCGAGACCTGGTCGGGCGCCGCCTCCCACCGAACCAGCTGCAGAAGAGGGTGGCCTCGATGACTTGATGAGCCGCGAGCCTTGCCGCCTGTGCTCTCATGTCGGCCTGCAGCGTGGCGATGTGCCTAGAGCTAGCCGACACCGTCGCGTCCAGGCCCGACACCGATGTCTGAATTGCGTCGATCCTGCCACCCATGCTCTCCGTGATGGATCCGATGATGTACTGAGCCAGCGCTACCGGCGCAGGGTCCGAAGGAGGAGGAGGAGGAGGAGGTGGCTGCTGCTGCTGAACCTGACGAGGCTGTCTCTCCCACTCGCGCTTCTGTTCGAGATCCCCCCCGCCGGCCGAGTCTGCCAGATTCATATCGGCGAAAACGTCGCCAGTTCGCGGCCGAACCTGGCGATCCTGAAGCTGAAACTGTCCGTCTGCTGGCGCCGCCCCCGCGGAGGAAGCCGCGGCCATCGCGAGCTGCTGCAAAGTGCGCGTTCTCGCGAGAGAAGAAAGGATTCATAATTGCCTGTGGTGAACGCGGCGCGCCTCGCTCTGGAACCTCAGGACGGGCACCTGGGCGGCAAGGTTGCGCGATCAGTGAAAACTCAATGAGCCTCGACCTCTCCTTGGATCGACTGGGTTTCCTTGAGCCAAAATGACGACGACGAAAATGACGACGACGAAAATGACGACAACAACGACGAAGACGATGACAACGACGGCGGCGAAGTGGGACTGCCCTTTGGAGGGGGGTGCTACGCAGGCGTCTTGCAATCGCAATGGGGCGATGACGGACGACGCAGACGACGAAGCAGACGACGACGAAGACGACAACGACAACGACAACGAGGACGAGGACGAAAACGACGATGACGACGATGGCCTGAAGGCTGACGATTGGATGTGGAGTCCCGCCTCCCTCCTCCTGCCCCCACACCTACACATGCCATGCGGGCCTGCTCCTGCCATGGCGCAGCTGAAACGTCAAGTCGTGGCGGCCCCATCCCTGGAAGTGGAGGAGAGGACGCGCAGGACGAGGGGGGAGGCAGCCTGGGGAAGAGAAAGTGAAGGACGGGAGGGATACGAATTAGCAGCAGCCGCAGCTGCCGTCCCCGTCGGCCACTTCCGATCCCGCCTCGTTCACCCGCCCGGCGCTCCTCCTCTGAACCCTCCTCCTCCTACTACACCTCCTTTTCCTCCTCGTCGTCGTCCTCCTCCTCCTCCTCCTCCTCCTCCTCCTCCTCCTCCCCCTCCTCCTCCTCCTTCTCCTCCTCCTCCGCCTCCTCCTCCTTCTCCTCCTCCCATTGTTCCTCCTCCTCCTCCTCTTCTTCCTCCTCTTCCTCCTCCCCTCCTCCTCGGCCTCCTCCTCCTTCTCCTCCTTCTCCTCCTCCTCCTCCGCCTCCTCCTCCTCCTTCTCCTCCTCCCCTTATTCCTCATATCTCTCATCATCGTCCTCCAGTCCTTTTTCTTATAGATACCTCCTCCTGGTCGCCCCCCTTAGGCAGGTCGAAAGTGCGGGCCGGGCGTTTCGCCTGAAACGTCGTCACCATGTATGACCCTGAAGCTTAAACATTGGCAACCGCTTCGCAAATTGAGGGCGGGTGGTTTTCAACATGTCGCTCTCGCCTAAGCGCCGTGCACACTCGCCTTACACATTCGCAAGAGTTACACGATTTGAGGGCAGTTCGTATTCATCTTGTGGCTCTCGCCGTAGCGCCGCGCACATTCGCTTCAAGAAATTGCAAGAGTCTCACGGACTCCCATGGCCAACGTACCAGCAATGGTGTTTGGGAAAGTTTCAAGGCTGTCAGGGCGCAGCAATTCCGTGGATTCGCGGTGTTGGAGTCCCAGGAGCGGCGTTCTGGCACAATTCGGGATCGTCAAGGCGCACCCGTCAGGTTGAGCCTCGGCGTCGGAGTCCCGAGTGTCATGATTTGGCATGCCTCAGGGCCTTCAGCGGCTGTCTCCCAACAAGGCAGTTCCCTCAGTGGAAATGAACCCTGGTAGGGGCCTGTGACGATGAAGCCTGGAGCGAGGGTATCTTCCAACATCGTCAACGAGTCTGAGGTTTGCACTGGTCCTCCTCCTCCTCCTCCTCCTCCTCTTCCTCCTCTTCCTCCTCCACCTACTCCTCCTCTTTCCCCTCCTCCTCCTCCTCCT
>CAUYUJ010015358.1:319202-334202 GCA_963575745.1 Prorocentrum cordatum
ACGCACGCACGCACGCACGCACGCACGCACGCACGCACGCACGCACGCACGCACGCACGCAACACGCACGCAACACACAACACACGACACACAACACACAACACACAGCACACAGCACACAACACACACACACACAACAGAACGCAGAACGCAGCTGCCAACGCCCAGGGCGCACGCCTACGAGGCGGGCAGGCGGACACGGTGGCCCGCAGGTCGCCAAACAGAACCAGTGAAAAGCACAAGCAGCTCCAATGGCAATGGGCACACTCCAGCCCATCTTCGCTTTGCCTGAACTTGGCTGTCTTCTCCCCAGCAAGGTATTCTGGCCTTTCTGGCCTTGTCCTCTGCGATCTTGGTGGCTCTGCCTGGCCCGACCATGCGTCGTAGCATCGATCTTTGTGTGCTTCTACATTTCCTCTTTTGTGATGCCGTCAACTTCCATGATCCGCTGCACCAGAGCACGGCTTTTCATACTGCCACGTGGAAAAGTCGGAGGCGTTTCTGTTCTGATGCTTTCTTCTGCCGAGACCCAACGGGCAAACTTGAAAACGTGGCCCATCCTGCTCGCACTCGCGCTTCGAACTCGGTCAAGGTTTGCCCATCCAGTGTGGTCATCGCACCGAGAACTTCGAAACCACCGCCGCAACTGCAGGCTGGGTATGTCTCCACCGAATGTCATGCGGGTTCCAGCAGGGACTGCGTTCCTACAATGTTGTACGGTGTTTTGTATACGTCCGAATTCAAGCCGACGTTTGTCAACTCTGGCTTTACAGACCCAATCATCATAGACAATGTTTACCCTGATCGTGCGGCCAAAGTTGTATCTTCCACGGGCATTCCGTATGTGAACATGCGTTTGCTCCTCTCTTGTTGCTCCCGACGGCAACTCCGCAACTTGTCCGTTCCCAGTCCGTTCTGAGAGCGCCCATCGCCTCTCGGCTTGCATTCGCAAGTGGTGCTGGTGACAGAGAGTCCCCTTGACGGACTCGTCAGAGTATATCGAAATACCTGCTGCGGGTGTGCGTGTCGAACTGGATGTCTGCATGCTGCTGACTGCACAAATCCTGGATCGCGCGCAACTCACTGTCTAAAGCGCCCGCCGCTTGGAGGCCCGCAAACACGGCTGAGTGCATGATGCCGTCGAAAGCCTTATCCCAATCGGTTGATGTCACCCAAGCGGTTTCGCCCCATTCCAAACAATGTTCCCCAATCGTGCGCCAAGAATGAGCAAGTCATCGCATCTTTATCCTTTCCGGAAGCCCATCTCCTCCGATGCCCTGACGGCCTGGCCGTCTCTAGCAGGACGCTTTTTTTGTCGGCGAAGCATACCGTAACAGTACATATTGCATGATGGGACGGTGGTTCTCGGGAGGGCAGCATCCTTTTCTTGGATCACGCTGCCATCTTGGGCGCGCGCCATTCTGCGGGTAACTTGGCATCCCCGTTCAAGAGCCTGCACAATACATTCGAAATAATTTGCCGCTGTCTTTCGAACATCTCATCAACTATAATGCCATCGTCTGCGCAAGTTCTCTCTCTCTCTCTCTCTCTCTCTCTCTCTCCATTTGGCGGGCGCAAGCGTCGATGTCCTTCCGCGCGCTTGCCATCGCAACTCGGTTTTCTTGCCTCGTCGCGGCGCTGCCCAATCGAGGGGCACTGCGTAACGATTCGCACGAATGCGCAACACATTCAGCAATATCGTCTCTGCCTGTGCGAGGGCGCCCTTGGTGATCAATGATTCGCGCTATCTTCTGGCGCGAAGCCTGGCGGCCCGACAGTCCGCGACGTCGTCGGTGGAGACGCCGAAGAATGCCACCAGTGTCGCGGATGTCGTAGTCGCCGACGTTGCTGAGGTCCCCCAGGGGGGGGGGGGGGGGGCGAAGTCGCCGAGCTCGCGTGGCGCGGCCGCGGCGAGCGCTGGGCAGAGATCAAGGCGATGCTCGCTGGCGGCGAGCGGCGGGGCGGGCAAGACCTGCGCCAGGTTGGTGCGGGGGGGGTCGCCCTGGTGCAGAGGGCACTGGCAGGTGGCCTCAGGGAGGAGGGCGTGGGTGCAGCGCTCCTCCGCGAGGCGGGCCGCGCGCTTCCTGGGGTCAGGTTTGGCGGCCCGGGCAGCGCGGCGGGCGCTCGGGCGAGGTCGCCCGAGACCTTCGCGCCAGGGCTGGGGCAAGGCCGATGGGGGCGAGGGATGCCGCGGGGCGACGGCGCCAGCGTCGCAGCCGAGCGCGCGATCTGGGCGAACTTGGAGAGGGCCTCGCGGTCGACGCCCGGGCCGCCGAGGAGCCATGGAAGAGTTGCATGCGCGGGGGCGAAGGCGGAGGGCGTGGGCGAGCATGGTCAGGGGAGCGGGATGCCCACGAGCCTTCCGAACCATTGCCGCAGCTCCTCGCGGGCGTCCGCGACTGAGATGTCCGCGGGGAGGAGGCTTGCGGATGGGGGCCCAGGAAGGCCCTTCTGCTGCCGCGCGGCAAGGGGCCTCCTCCTGCCCTTCCTGGCGGCCGCGCTCGGCTGGCCAGGAGGTGCCGTCTCGTTGCCGAGCTTGTCCACTAGGCTGGCTGCGAGGGGGAAATGTGGCAGCTCTCGGCTCGGCGGTGAGCGCCCTTGTTCGCCTGGGCCACGCCGCGGCTCACGGCCGGGAGGCAACCGCGCATGCCCAGGGCGGGCGCGACGTTGGCCCGTCGAGGGCAGTCCGAGCGCTCGAGGGTGCAGGCCCCATTCGACCTAACGCAGAAGATGTTGACGAGGTCCGCGTCCCGTTCTCGTATTTGGTCCATGGATGCAGTCTTGCAGCTGGGGCGCCTGCCTCGCGGGTCGGAGAAGAACTCGGGCGGGGCGTGGGTTGCCTCGGGGCGGCGGCGCGCCTGGGGCATGCCAGCGGCCGCCCCCCCACGGCCACCGCGTCGACCTGCAGCCGGCACGAGGTGAGGACTGCAACCGAGAGGTCCGGGCTGACGCGCGGACAGCGGAGATCGCGGACGCCGGATGACGCGCCGCCCGCGCGGGTTGCAAGAGCTGGGCCCGCGCGCGCACTCGGCGGAGGGCGCGCGGAGGATGCAGAAGCGGTCGTCGCGGGGAAGGGTCGGGGCTGCGGGGGGCGGGCGCGCGCGCGCAGACTGGCATCGTTTGTCTGGGGTCCATTCAAGTCGACAGATGGGGCGCGTCTGTGCAGAGGGGGCAGCGACGGCGGCCGCCGCCTCGATCACGTCGTCGCATACGCGGCTGCGCATGGGGCATGGGGCCCCCAGGAGCGGCCCACCCGGGGGTCGCAGCAACTCTGGGGCGGGGCCGCGTGTCAGGAGGCCCCCCATGGTAGACCAACGAGGGGGATCAGAGGGGGCCGGGGTGCACGCGGTAGCGCGCGCCCATGCAGGTGACCACGCCGTCGTGGAACTGGACAAGAGCGAATGCCTTCTCGAGACGGGGAACTTCGATGCCCAGGGCGACCGCGGTCTCGGAGCGGGAGGTCGGCCCGAGCTGCGCGCGGTTCGGCGGCGCGGCAACTGCCGGGGGCCCACTGGGCGCGCTCGGGCCGCGAGGGCGGGGAGGCCCACGGGGGGCGGCCCACGCCGACCCAGCGGCGGGGGCCCCCGCCAGAGCGATTGGCGGGGGCGGCGCCGAGAGCGACGCCCGCCCGCCCGAGCGGCGAGGGCGCGGCGTCCGCAGTCGGAGTCGGCCGCGGGCTCGGAGGCGGCCCGGTGGCCCGCCCGCCAGATGCGGAGGAGATGCTCGCCGTAATCGCGCAAGTCCCATGCCCCGCTGCCTAGGGGCGCGGCTGCGCCCCAGGGCCCGGGCCCGCCCAGACCGCCCGGCGTCGGGGCACGAGGGCCGTCGAGTCAGCGCGAGGCGCTCCTGGCGAGGTCGTCGCTTGCAGGGCCCCCGCCGCCCATGGTGCCGGAAGCAGCGGGGCCGTCTGCGTCGGCGGGGGCGGCGCGCCGGCCGCCACCTGCGGAGGGCCCGCTGGGAGGACAGCGGCAGGAGGGCCGCCGGCGGGAGCGCCTACGGGCCCTGGGCTTCCGATCCTCGTTCTTTTCGAGGATCCACAATCGTGATCGTGGATCCACGATCGTGATCGTGGATCTTGAAATCCCCGATCGTAGATCGTGGATCCACGATCGTGATCGAGGATCCACGATCGTGATCGCGGATCCTGATATCCCCGATCGTAGATCGTGGATCCACGATCGTGATCGGGGATCCACGATCGTGATCGAGGATCCACGATCGTGGTCGATGTCCCACGATCGTGAATCCTCGACAAAGAACGTGGATCGGACCCCCAGGGCATGTACATATACATCGCACACGTGCACGTGGATCCACGCACGTACGTGTATGTATGTACATATACACACCTTATCTGGTGTATTAATGTACATCCATACACGTACGTGCTTGGATCCACGCGCACGTGTGCGATGTATATGTACGGATATACATAGGCATGTGTGTGTGTGCGCGCAACTCCTCACAGAACACGCACATCACACATGCACGGGCATACGTTGCAAGCGTTTAGCTAAACAACACATGGGTGACGGATCGTGCGTGCGTATTCAAGGTTAATACAAGATCGCCCTTACAGGTGTCTGATCCCCCCACCCCCCAAAAAACCTCGGAGGCTCGGGGGGGGGGCGGGATCAATCACATGTAATGGCGATCCTGTATTATGCGTGAATACGCACGCACGCTCCGTCACCGATGTGCTGCTCACCCCAAAACTTGCACGGTATGTCCGTGTATGCGTGATATGTGTGTGTGTGTGTGTGTGTGTTATGTGAGGAGTTGCGCGCGAGCGCGTTGCGCGCGCGCGTTGTGAATTTTATGTTCCGCGTGAAATATGCGTGGGGTCGACAGGTACGTTGTGTTCTGCGCTGTGTTTATGCTACGCGGGTAATGCGACTACTCACGATTACAACCGCAGAAATTGATAAACGAACGAGGAAAAGAAACATATGATAATTGCAGTACACAAATTTACGAAGCTCGATCGATACCGCAAAGGGTGTTATTCGGAAACCAACTGCAAAATCGGAAAATGAAGGTTTGGAAGCCTGATGATTTGAAGGTTCAAAAATTTTCAGATATGAACGCTATCGCGACATGTTTTCGCGATCTAAAAACAAGCGTTTGATGACAATTGCGTCTAAATCAAAAACGCAAACAGAAGACAAACATAATAATGAACTGATAACACAACAAACCACAAACCCAGCCTTTTGGGCTGTGCGCTGAGGGGCCCCACCTTGCCTTCCCCCTGGGCCCCGCCTTGGGTGCCTGCCTTGGGTGCCCAGTTGGACCTCTGGGCTCCCGCCCTGAAAGGCGATCTCCCCTTGGGCCTCTTGTGGGTTCCCTGCGTCGTCGCCATCGTTATTGTCATCCGCCGTCGACGCTTAAAGCATCCACCGTCGTCGCATTGGGGCCCCGCCTTGGCTTCCCCTTGGGTGCCTGCCTTGGGTGCCCAGTTGGACCTCTGGGCCCCCGCCCCGAAAGGCGACCTCCCTTGGGGCCTCTCCTTGGGCCCCTCTTTCATCGTCGTCATCGTCGTTTTCTCAACATCGCCCGCCGTCGTCGCCGTAGCCATTTGGGCCCAGTGGCAATGATGTTAGCGATTCCACTATTCATTCATTTTTCTTTCCATATCCTACACATGGCTTCCAAGCATCCTGCTGCGTGGGCGCCGCCGGAGGAAGCGAACCAGACAGCGGATGACATTCTGGTGGAAGCCATCGAACCTGACTTCGGAGATGCATTGTTCCGCGGTGGGTTCAAGTACAGCAGCACAGACATGAAAATCGGTGTCGACGCGGGCGCCCTCGTAACCTTCTCTGGAACGCTGAAACGCTTGATGCAGGTAGACCCGAGAGGAGGGTACTTCCTTCAGTCCGACGTGGAGCTCGCCATCAAGAGGTGCGCCATTAAGGAGGCCCACTCCACGATGTGGGATGGGTGGTGCAAACTCAACGAGTACACCCATGAGGAGGGGTACAAGAATAGCGCATACGTGGTCAGGGTCATGCTGTCCCATGTTCGCAACAAGGCCGACGACTTCAACAAGCTGGGGGCGAGCGGGCAGGCGAAGGCTCGCGAGTCGTCTCGCCCACAGGAGCTACGTGACATTTACAACGTCATCGACGCCGACAAGGGGGCGGCTTCAGTGAGAAAGACTCGCCCGCACCAGCTGCCAGCTTTCAGGGCAGCGCAGGACGCGTCGAGCGAGGAGGAAGTCGTCCCTGTCTTGAAACGGTTCGACGTCAGCACTGGGGAGTCCTACTTGGTAATGTCAGACGGGTCCCGCGAGATGGCCAAGTTCAAGTGCGGAGAGCAGGGGCGACTGGTCGCCACGTAGCCTGAGTACAACATGGAGTTGCAACTTGAACTACCAAATTCTGCTCTAAAAGATGATGGGGCGATCGGCTACACGCCAGCAGACCCGCGCAAGCCGCCCAAGGCCGGCCACAAGACCAACAAGGGGAAGCCCGCGAGTGCTCGGAAGAGGCCAGCTGGCGCAGTGGAAAACGAAGAACCGCCCACCGCTCCAAAGGCGAAGGCAAAGACAACTCCAAAGGCGAAGGCAAAGACAACTCCAACGCCGACGGCAGCTCCGAAACCATCAGGCATTCAAGAGAAGATCAGGCAGAACATCGACCGCATCTCCGAGGAGGCCAGGAGGGGATTGCAAGGGTTGCCTGGCACAGACAGCAACGAACTTGCGACGTGCTACGCTGTCGCGGTTGATGGCGGCACCATCTCTCTCCGTGATCTCCACCGCCCTCCTTGCTTCTACGTGGACCGCGTGACCGAGATCCCCGAGAATTTCCCTGGGCTCGGTGACGACGCCGTCGTCGCCATGTTCGAAGGCAAGAAGTTGAACAAGAAAGGCGGGGTGCAGTCTGGTTTCGGCGACGACGCGAACTTGGCCTTCAAGGCGGCGAAACTTCTGAGGTCGATGTATCCGAACCCCGCAGCCTAGACCCCAGCGCGCACCTGGGTGCCACCCCGTGCAAAAAAAAGAGCTGACAACATCATCATCACCAGCATTGCCAACAGCAACCTACTACCTTCGGGGGGGCTACGTTCGAAAATCCAAACCAGAACTTTTGGCACAAGTTCTGGTTTGGATTTTGCTTCGGGAAAAATATGTGCACCCCCTCCATGCCTTCCCCCTGGGCCTCGCCTCGGGTGCACCCCTTTGGTGCCCAGTTGGACCTCTGGGCTCCCGCCCCGAAAGGCGACCTCCCCTTGGGCCTCTTGTGGGTTCCCTGCGTCGTCGTCATCGTTATCGTCATCCGCCGTCGACGACGATTCCACCATCGTCACACTGGGGCCCAGCCTTGGCTTCCCCTTGGGTGCCCGCCTTGGGTGCCCAGTTGGACCTCTGGGCTCCCGCCCCGAAAGGCGACCTCTTGTTGGGCCTCTCCTTTTGGGTTGCCTGCGTCGTCGTCATCGTTAGCATCATCCGCCATGGTCAACGATTGAAGCATCCACCATGGTCACATTGGGTTGGGCCTCTGGGCCCCCGCCCTGAAATGCGACCTCCTGGGGGACCAAGGGGGGGCCCAGGGGAACCAAGGGGGCCAAGGAGACCAAGGGGGACCGAGGAGTGGTACCAAAGGGGACCAAGGGGTACCAAGGGGCACCCTTGGCCATCCTCGGGCACCCGTCGCCATCAATATTACGCGTAGCCGTCTTGGCTCAAACGATGGCTTGCGCGATCTGTTTGGAGATTGTATCGGAGCAGGGGTTCACGCTACCGTGCTCTCACGCGTTTCACGTTCACTGCATCGCTGAGTGCATTGAGGGCGATGGCTCCATCATATGCCCTGTCTGTCGGGCTGTGCATCTAAGCATTCGGGAGAACGTCGACGCGCCGGTGGCAGCAGCGACTGGCCCATCTCCGTGGGACGAGAGGCCAGCGATCGACAGCGCGGCCGCAGACATCATGAACTACATGCCGCCCGTGCCAGCTCACGTCGTGATGCTGCATTGCCCGCGCGTCATCATGGCCAACGGTGAGTTCAGGAACACGTCAGACAGGAGGATGGAGTGGAGTCCTGTTCGGGTTCGCGGCTCCGAGTTTCGAGGGCAGTGGTTGTGCCTGCAGTGCGGCTTCACCGTTGCCGACACGGACGTCAACAACGTTGCAGTTGAGCGCTTGCCCATCTGCCCCATGCATGGCCATCGAGTATACGTGCTCGACCACTTGGAGAACACGTCCTTCTACAGCTGCGCTTCCGCCGCTCACGACGACCAAGCCGACCCTGCCGTGTTCGAGTGCCCATTCGACTATGCCACTCAGCACCCGTTCGTCTTGCAGCCAGCCCCCGTGCCGATAGAGGTGATACAGCAAGACCCCGTGCCGATAGAGGTGACCGATGAAGAAGAAGATGCTATGTCGCAGGACAGCCTCATTACGGTGCCAGACCCTGGAGAAGAAGATGAAGATGTCGCTCGGCTTCGTAGTATCATGGAAGGCCCCTGGGAGCCCGACAGCCAAGCCTCGAGCACTTTCGAGGATAGCGTAGCAAGGCTAGTAGAGATATGTAGAAGCTCTTGAGTCTTGGGCACAGCCCTGGGGGTCGCAGTTGAAAGCAGACCCCGTCATCATCTTAGCGCTAACATGTTTCAAAAGCGATTGAAACATGTTTGGGTTGTGACAAAAACTGAGCCCGTCATCGTCGAACTGCATCGTTTGAGCTCCAACGAGGGGGGAGATTGTTAAAGTGATCCCTGAAACCACCAGAGATCTGGGACTAGCGAAACTGGGCTAACAAAAAACTAAACTGATCATCCAGGAAAATACCCATCAGCAACAACCAAAGAGACCCACGGGGCAGGGAGGCCGAGGCTCCAAAATCCAAACCGGCACCGATCAGACCCACCAGGCCGGACAGATGCGCCCCCGCGCGCCCGCCGGGGATTCCCATATCGAACACATATCTGTCAGGGGGGGGTGTTAGATATAGATCCCTGTAACTGTCGCAAATTTCATATCCGGCAGCATATCTAACAGGGGGTGGGTGTTAGATATGGGGGCTGCTTAGGGGGCTGATGGGGCACAGATGGGGCCTCCAGGGATCGGTCACTTGGCCCTTGCGGCCGCGGTGACCTCTTGCGCTCCTCCCCCTTCCCTCTAGAGCAACTTTGGCCCAAGCTGACCACGGTTCCGAACCTCGGCCAAGTCACTTCTGCAGCATGCCGCCGAAGCGCCCCGCTGACCAGCTCCCGAAGCCGATGATGGAAGCCGCCGAGGCGCTCAAGGCCCAGGGGCTGGAGGTGACTGGCGAGAACCTGGCTTCGCTCCCTCGCGCGCTTCGCGTGCAGGCTTTCAGCTCACTGAACACCGCCCTCAATACCAGGTTCCAGGATAAGGCGGTGCTGTTCAAGAACTTACAGGACGATGACGACAAGAGGGAGTACCTGGCCAGCTTCATGATCGACCCGAAGAGCGGCGGCACCATGACCAACAAAGCCAGCCGCGAGGTGATCGAGAAGACGACCAAGAAGGCCCTCTGGGTCACGTTGGAGCAGTACGGGGGGCCGCTCTTCTTGAACAGCATGGAGCACGCGAAAATCGCCTTGGAGGGCGAGCCTAGTCGACCCCACGAGAACAAGGAGCTGGCGGATACTGGAGTGCAACAGTTCAGGGTGGAGGTCACAGAGGAGGTCTTCGAGAAGGTCCTCAAGGAGAGTGCGGAGCTCGCAAAACAAGTTGAGCTTTCCGCTGAGGAGTTCGAGCCCGTGGCGAACGTGCTGAAAGATAAGGACTTGTCTGGGCCCTCGTCGGCTGATGGCTCCACCAAGCCACCGATGAAGAGACAGCGTCAAAGCAGACGCGCCACGCCAGCCGCGACCGACCCCGACCCGCCCGCTGGGCCCGATCCAGCGACCAAGGCTTCGCAGGAGAGCTTGGCGAAGGAGCTGAGTGAGTTGAAGAAGTTCTACGACAAGTCGAAGAAGGAGCTGGGCGAGGCGAAGCTCATCGAGCAGAAGCTGGCCTCGAAGGCTTGGGGTGGCGCAGCGACCGACTACCTGAAGGAGGCCGTGGACAAGATGAGGACTGAAATGGGTCAGGCGTTCAACTTCTGGGCGGAGACGAAGGGTAAGACGCACGCCAACAACCAGGAGAGGGACGCAGACTCCGCGTCGGCCAAAGCCATGCTCACCGAGAAGAACAGGGAGTACGACTAGTTCAAGACTAACACGTTGAGCGAGTTCCTCAAGTTCAAGAAGTAAGCAGCGTCGGAGTTGCCAGCGACAGAGTGTGCACACTACACTACTCACCAAACAGGGGGCCTCGGCAAGCTTCGGGGCAGCTAGCTCGCCGTCCGCCGACAAAAAAGGTTGCATCACCCAACCGCGCCATTACTACTACATCAGAGCTGACAACATCATCATCACCATCATTACCACCAGCAACCTACCACCTTCGGGGGGGCTACGTTCGAAAATCCAAGCCTGAACTTTTGGTTAAAGTTCTGGTTTGGATTTTGCTTCGGGAAAATGTTTATACCCCCATCCTTGCCTTCCCCCTGGGCCTCGCCTTGGGTGCCCGCCTTTGGTGCCCAGTTGGACCTCTGGGCTCCCGCCCCGAAAGGCGATCTCCCCTTGGGCCTCTTGTGGGTTCCCTGCGTCGTCGTCATCGTTATCGTCATCCGCCGTCGACGCTTAAAGCATCCACCGTCGTCGCATTGGGGCCCCGCCTTGGCTTCCCCTTGGGCGCCCGCCTTGGGTGCCCAGTTGGACCTCTGGGCCCCCGCCCCGAAAGGCGATCTCCTGTTGGGCCTCTCCTTTTGTGTTGCCTGCGTCGTCGTCATCGTTATCATCATCCGCCATGGTCAACGATTAAAGCATCCACCATCGTCACATTGGGTTGGACCTCTGGGCCCCCGCCCCGAAATGCGACCTCCTGGGGGGCCAAGGGGGGCCCAGGGGAACCAAGGGGACCAAGGGGGCCAAGGGGGACCGAGGAGCGGTACCAAAGGGGGCCAAGGGGGGCCAAGGGGGACCCAGGGGGGACCATGGAGACCAAGGGGGACCGAAGGTGGGAGCATCGTGATCGCCCTTAGCATCCGAAGCCGTTGTGGCCCAAACCACTCCGACAGACTGGCAATGATGATGTGTCGTTTGCTATTCCTGCCTGTGTTTCTCGCAATGGGGATTCGGCAACAGCTTGGCCTGACGAGCAAGTCAACAAAAGTGATTGGCCGCTCGAAATTCGCGAAGGCTGTGAAACCTACCGTCGGCACCGATCTGTCTGAGTGGTTGTGTTCAAAATACAAGCGAGGCCAATTGTCAGCTAAAGATGTGAGAGTGGCGGCTTCAAAAGAGAAGGATGGGGATGTTCACATGTCACGTTGTGGTTCGTCTGGTAAGCACGAGAGAAACATTTCCAGAGATTTAGTTCGCTGCCTTTCGAAGAGATCTGAAAGGCCACCCGTTTACGTTGCCAAGTGTGTGTTTTGGGACCCTCTCAATGCGGAGTCATTCGAAGATGACGTATTTTTCCAGCTGCCGCACGAAATAATGGAATACGAGATTGACAAACATGACGTCGATCATTTTACGCACATCGAAGATGACCACCCCGTTTTTCGGATTCGTGAAGAGTGGTGTCAGCGAGTTGACTTACATCCAGATGCGGCCAGTTCTGTTGTTCCAATTTCTGTGTGGGGCGATTCTGCTGGGTTCTTGACGCGCGACAGCATCTATCTTATGTTGTGGGGCCCAATCGGCGGGGCTGACCGCGCCCGGCACTGGTTCGCATCGTGGGGAAAGCGAGTGCGTTGCGGTTGTGGGTGCCACGGACGGCACACATTCGATTCCTTTGTTCGGGTTCTGGTGTGGGCGATGGAGGTCTCCCTGACAGGCAAGTGGCCATCGACGAGTCATGACGGAGTCCGCTTTGCAGACTCCAAGCTGCCAGGCCGCGGGGACATGTACCTTGCATCCCGCTCCCCCTCGTCCTCCCCCTCCTCCTCCTCGCCCCCGCATGTTGGCCTAGTCTCAGGTGAGGTCACAGTACCGGTAACTGCTTTGCAGCATTCCTCCTCCGCTGGGGGGAGGGGGGAATGCTTAACAGATCCTAAGATGCATCGACCTCTGACGGCTCTTGCCTTGCCTTACCTTGCCTCATCTTCATGCCACTCCCCGTCGCCCCCCCCTCCCCTTTTCTCCACAACACACATCTCGTTCTCAAAAATATCCCCCAAAATGGGCGGGCGAGGGGGCGGGGGGGAGTAAGGTACAAGTCCCTGGGCAGCTCCAGGTGACAGATGGCGGGCCGCAAGAGCTCGCAAAGGAGATTCGCTTCGGGTGCGCATGGGCGTGTGCCAAAAAAAAGGTGATTGGTCATGGATGCAACAGTTTCTCGGCGTATCTGGGTGGGGCGGGGAAGGCGACAGTCAAATTGCATGTTGGAAATGCAACGCTGGCTATAACACGGAATTCCCCTACACAGATGCGCCCCTCGCGGCCGCATGGCGGACGACTTCTGTTTCCGATCTCTCGTTTCGACTTGAAGTGCTATCTGGCCTTCGATATGCGAGCCCCTTCTGGAGCATACCAGGCTTTATATTGGACTACGTGACTATAGATTTAATGCACGCAGGGGACCTCGGGTGTTTGCAATATTTTCTCGCCAACGTATTGCTCGAGATTTGTGATCGCATGGGCGGTGTTTTCTCGCGCCCGTGTGAGACATTAGGCCACTTAACGCTCTTGATGTCGATTTGTTCTAAGAGCCTTGGTTTGGAGAGCCCGCCATGGAATTGGATCACAATGAATATGATCAGGACAAGTGGGAACAACCCGAAAATGAAGTTGAAGGCATCTGAAACCCGCAGGCTGCTAAAATGCACGCGGCCCCTCATTGAGCGGTTCTTCCCCCCCGAGATGCCCACGAACAGCTCGTTTTCGATTGTGTGGATGCTGTTCATCATATATACGCTGAACTGCCCCGATGGGACCGCTATGCTTCGCCGCCGAAGTGTGCAAGATGGGCACGTGTGTTTGTCACGCTCTACGGTGAACTTAACAAATGGGCAGTGACAGAGAATTTAAATGGATCTTTCACGCGGTATGAATTTTACCCGAAGTTCCATCAATTCGTTGAATTGTTCGAAAGAGAGGTGCCAAAGTATGGGTCGGCAGCTGATTTTTGGTGTTGCGCCGACGAATCGGCGATCGGTGATGCGATTCATGCGGCCGAGCGCTGTCGCGCAAAGTACTTGCACAGGTCAATCATATGCAGGCACCGCCTGTGAGAAAAACAATAGCTTACCGACGCGTAGCGTAGTCATGGCTTTGGTTATCACGTGGTCGCTGCAAAAAATGAAGGAATCCTGAGCCTCTATCCTCTATAATCCGCTTGGCTCCGCCGTGGCCTTCCGCCCCGTCGTTCCCCCTGGCGCTCACTGTTTGGGATCCACGCGTTTGTTCCCCTTCACTGTGGGCGCCCCTTTAGGTAGCTTCCTTTTGGCACTAGGTGTACATTCTGTATATGTATATGTTTATGTGTAAATATGTATACATATATGTATGTGTATGTGTTTGTATGTCTGTGTAAATGATTATGTGCGGATGCGCATGCATATCACGCACGTGCATACACGCACGCACGCGTATGAACGTGTATATATATAAACCATATACCACACTTATATGCTTTAACATATACATATGTATACATGTATACATTATATTATATGTTTGTACATGTATGTGCGTATACATCACGATCGTGGGTGCTCGATCACGATCGCGGATCCGCGATCACGATCGTGGATCCTTGACCACGATCGTGGATCCCCGATCTACGATCGGAGATATCAGGATCCGCGATCACGATCGTGGATCCTCGATCCCAATCGTGGATTCACGATCTACGATCGGGGATTTCAAGATCCGCGATCACGATCGTGGATCCGCGATCATGATCGTGGATCCACGATAAAAAAAAATGTTGATCGGAAGCCCAGGGGGGGGCGCGGCCCCAGGCGTCGCCCCGACAGCGTGGCCTCCTCCAGCGGGCGTGACGGATGGCAGAAGAGGGAGGGCGAGCCAGCCAGCGGGCTTCCTGGGCCCGCCTCTCCTCCGCCATCCAAAGACGGTCGGGCCACGCCTGGTTGAGGCGCCTCGTGTTCAGCTTAGCGACGGGCGAAGGAGGCCTCCATGAGGAGTCGGCGCAAGAATTGGGGTAGCCGCGCGGAACGCACCAGGAAACTGGACTCTCGACGCACGCATCGGGGGATCCATGCACAGGGTCGCAACCGCGCATTTAGTCCAACCAAATGAGCGAGGTGTTTGGGCAGAAGTCGCCGTGCCCCGAAGGCAAATTACAGCGACGGGGAAAGCATTGTCGCAGCCGCCGTCCAACGATCAAGGCGCCCTGGCTACTGATCGTAGGAGAAGCGGGGCGGCCGCAAGAACGGGGCGGCCGTTGCGGCAGGCGCTGCGCCGAAACATCTTCCGCACATGGAGACAACCAAAATGACCCCTAAGAAAATAGCCCAAAAGACAATCCAAATGCTGGATTGATGAACGGTCGCAAGGATCGGCCCCGTCCGTGACCAGAGCCGCGGGGCTCATCGGGGACGACCCGGAGGACGTTGCGTCTTTCTTTTTGGCGCCACTTTTGGCGGAACTCTTGGCGCCACCTTTGGCGCCATTTTTCACGGCACTGTTGGCAGAACTTTTTGCGCGGCATTGGCTGTCCTGCGCCGTTTCCTTCCATCGCTGTCCAATGCATCGTTATCAAGAAATCCCTCCGCGTCGGCAGTTTTCCGAGAGGTGATGGACATACCACCACGGCCACGCTAACGGCGATGTTGGTGAATGGCGATGTTGGGGATATGGTTCTTGCGGCGACGAACTAGCACATATTGAAATATAGGAAGTTACGAACCACACGTTCCTACATTTCAAGCACGCGAATGTATCGAGCAAAAACGGCACGAAGAATTGTAGGAAACAGCGAACCACGCTTTTCTACAATCGGGTTGGCCA
>CAUYUJ010015359.1:0-65000 GCA_963575745.1 Prorocentrum cordatum
CGCCACGCCCACCTCTGAACCACCACAGCACCACACCACATCCACATGGGGGGGGGAACCGCAGCGCAGCACCACGCCACGCCCACAGGGGGGGGCGGGGGGGACCATCGCGCGGGAGGGGGGGGGCGGGGCGCAATGGCATCAAGCAAATTGGGGGTGGGGGGGGCAAGCCCTGGACCATACATGGGCGCCTCCCGGCGCCGGGAGGCGCCGGGGAAATCAGCTACGTGAGCTGATTATCAAATCCCCCCGTTTGCTATTCCCCCCCTTCGCCCGGCCCAAGGGAAGGTCGACCCCTCTCTTTCTATCCCCTGCTGCCCTCCTCGTGCGTCTTCCCCTCGGGCCGCTCTCCCTGAGAAAGCCGCTGCTCGCAGTGCAGCTCCCACCTGCAGCGCTCTGATCGCGGCCTGCGCCGCACACGAGTAGAGTAGAAAGCTGTAGCTTTGTGGAAGTCGATTGACTGAGAGGAAGCATGCTGCCAAATGATTTCCAGATGCCTATACGATGGTTCAAGCATGTTTAAATATGCTGAAAACGTGCTTGACACATTTTCAGAACACATCTTTAGTTCAATGATAGGACTGTTGGAGTTTCCACTGTCATGGCATCCACAACTGTAGCTGCTCGGCATATACACACCAAGCTGATTGTTTATACAATTCACCGTCGACTCCCAGGAACATATGTGGAAATATGGGCAGTGCGGGATAAGACGGACACCCAGTAAATATAGGGGAATCTGGGGAATCTTGGGAAGTGTGTCTGTTTATTTGTGTGTCATTGGGCCCCTTCAGTCGTACCATCCCTTGTGTCTCTTGTTCTCGAACAGCATACGGCTGCAGCGTCGTGTCGCCCCTCTCCTCCTCCAGTTCGCCGTCCCCGTCGCGCTCTCTTCGCTCCGACGGCACAGTCGAGTCCGTTGCCCAGGCCACGAGGTGCACGTCTGCGCTTGCTGCGCCTCCGTCGACGACGACGACGACGTCGACGTCGACGCTCCCCCTGTTCGCTTGCCCTGGTCCAGAGCGGAAATGAACGGCTAACAATCAGGTATTGTTGTCTGGAGGGTCTGGGGAACATCCCCCGGGCACTGCTCCCAGGCGCCTGAGCCTGATCCTTTCACTCGGAGTGCACTTTTTTCCCGCGGTGCTGGCGGAGAGACGTGATGCGTGTTTGTTTGTATGCACGCGACTGGCGCGGTACTCCACGCCCAAACCGAGCACGCAAACGCTCGTCTAATCTGCACGGTTGCTCTTTCATGTTGGTTGGCCCGCACTCTTGACCTGCAGCGGGTGCATCCGCCAGGTAGTTCTTTGGCAGTCAGGCACAGCGATGTCGGCCTGGACAGCGCACCGGGAACAAATCGTAGTCCTCCCACAGGGCTTCCTGGAGAAGGAGTCGGAGCTCAAGATGTATGTGGATGGCCTCACGAAGGCTGGCTGGGCCTAGAGGGCAGAGACGACGGGTCTGTGGGCAGCCTCGGGGGCCGTGGAAGGCGGGGCTCGAGCGTTCAGTCAACCCGCATACTGATCATGGGCAGCCTTGCCGAGGGCTATGTTGTTCCAACCCACTTTAGCCTTAAAACCACCAGAAAGAATGTCGAGCCCCCCAAAAAGTGCCGAGGCCCGTGAGTTTTCACGTGCCGGGCCCTGAGAGGCACTGCTTCGACGCTGTTCCGACACTCTTTCGACACTGTTCCGGGAGCTCGAAATCATTTCTGGGATGTGGTCTTCAATGGGGGGCACCAAACGGTGTGGTGACCACACCGTGCGGTGAGTCGGCGGGGATTCGGGGTCACCGCACGGTTTTGGGACTCGGGTCCCTCTCCGAAGACGTCTCGGGCGACAGGGGCCCCCGGGGTCCCAAGACCGTGCGGTGACGGACCGTGCGGTGAGGTCCTGTTGGATTTCGAGGTCACCGCACGGTGTGTCAACGCACCGTTTCGGGACTCCAAAGGTAAGCACGAGGGGAGCAGCAGAACCCGAGGGCACCCTTGCGTCCTGACCTCCTCCTCCTCCTCCTCCTCCTGCTCCTCCTCCTCCTCCTCCTCCTCTGCCTCATCCTCCTCCTCCTCCTCCTCCTCCTCCTCCTCCTCCTCCTGCTCCTCCTCCCTCCTCCTCCTCCTCCTCCTCCTCCTCCTCCTCCTCCTCCTCCTGCTCCTCCTCCTCCTCCTCCTCCTCCTGCCCGCCTGTGCCGGCCGCGCCCCGCGCGCGAAGTGTCGGCACGGTCTCCCGAGGCCCCTGCATCCTCGACGTGCGTCCTCATCAGACGGGGCCCCTGCAGGCTCGAGTCGGGCCTGCTCTTCTGCAGGAGAAGGATGCAGAATACTTTCGAAGTGGAGTCTGGGGAGGATTTGTCTAGTGCCTGTTATGTATTATGTTTGGGCATGTTTGGGTATTTTTCATTCTTCGCTCAAAATCCGGCTGTAGGGGGACGGACCCGACTTCTCTGTAGGTGTTTCGCCGAGGGTTGGGAGGCGCAAGCAGGCCTGCTGGCCCGATGCCTGGCGATCCGAGGCTGTCGACGGGAGTGCGCCGACCTCACCCGTTGGCAGGTGCTCCGCCCTGCCGAGGGGAGGGAGGCTCCGGCACCAGACGTCGATGCGACCCGGCTGGATTCGGAGGCTGACAGACCTCCTGCCCTGACACGTCGATGAGCGAATGGGCCGTTTTTTCGGTTCGCGAGGGAGGGCGTCGCGGCCGTCATCTTTGCGGGTCCAGGTCCGTCTCTTCTGGTCCTGGGCCGTTTTCACTAGAGGGTGGTTTATTTTCAGGGGAGGTTTGTCCACCGCCGATGGATGCAGTGTGTCCGAACTGATCTGGCATTGGGGAAAGGGGGTTCTGTGCGAACTGTTGTTATGTTTTCGGTTGTTTGTTTTGTTTTTGTTTTTCTTCGGGACCCTTCCTCCGAAGGAGAAACGACGCCGTAAACATTTGTGTTGGCGCTCCGCGCGGATTTCTTTGATCCGCGCTGGGCCACCCCCGCGGCGCCTCTGGCGCCGCCCTTGGCGCGCTCCGCGCGCCAGGGAGGGGGGGCCAGCGCAGGTCCAAGAAATCCGCGCGGACCTCCAACTGGTTATGTTTATGGCGTTTTTTGTTCCTCTTGTCGTGGCCACGGGGCCCTGTCAGGCGACTCAGGTTCAGGACCCGTCTCTTGCAGGATCCGGCTCTTCCATTGGCAGTTGCGATGCTGCATTGTGGTTTTGTGCTGCCCCGCCAGAGCACAGCACGAAAATGTAAAGCACGAGATCAGGAAGTCTTGACGCTTCGCGTATCCCCACCACTCCGTAGCCTTGGCTCAAGCCATTTTGGGTCAAGCCAGCCCCAGGTTCGATGGGACCGGCCGCCCTGCTGCGGGCGCCTCTGGGGCCCTGGCGGCCCCCGCGCAGGGCGCGAACCGCTGCTATTCCGCGATGATGAACAGCGGCCCAACAAGAAGCTCGTGCGGCCCGCAGACGCCGCCCAAGCAGCTCGCGCGGCCGCAGTCCGCGTTCGATCTAAGGACGGACCTGTCCACCACCGCGTCTGGCTCACCGGAGAGCGGCTGGATGGCAGGGCGCCTGCGGCCCAGCCACGCCGCCCATGGGCAGCGGGCCCAGGAGTCGCCCAGTGATGCGCTCCACTTGCTCCAGCAGCATGTTTCCGCGGACTTCCAGCAGGGCATGGCGTGTTTGGCGTCTGCGGTCGCCGAGAGGCTCGACCGCCACGAGAGGGCTCTGGCCGCTCTCCTGGGCCCGCCCGCGGACGAGCAGACTGGCCCGCGCAGGGCGAAAGCCGACGGCCCCTCGCCCGTCTGGGCGCCGCACGCCCTGCGGCAGGGCGAGGACTGCGAGGTGTGGAGCACGACGGGGCGAGCCTGGATCGCGGGCCAGGTCACCAAGGTGTACGAGGAGGACGCGGTGGACTGCGGCCACACCGTCCAAGCCGGCACGGTCCGCGTGATCACGCCCGACAGCATCAAGTTCATCAGGGCGGCCGATGTGCCCCGCAAGCTGCGCCGCCCGCCGAGGCCCGCGCCGTGCACAGACGGCACGGAGAGGGCGATCGCCAGGGCGCTCGCGCTGGACACCGTGGCGGCCGTGCAGGAGGCCGTGGCCGCCGCCGAAGTCCGGATCGTGTCCGCGGTCGAGGACCTCAAGCCCAGGCTGGCCGACACCACGAGTAGCAGCGCCGACTTGCAGCGCGTGTTGGACGCGGTCGCCAGCAGGGCCACGGCTGCGGACGTGCAGAGGGCGGTGCAGGACTTCAGCCCAAAGCTGGCGGTTGACCTTCAGCCCGTGCTGGACGCGATCGCCAGCAGGGCGACAATTGCGGACGTGACGCTGGCGGTGCAGGACCTCAAGCCTCAGCCAGCCGTGGGCTTTCAGCCTGTGCTGGACGCCGTCTAAAGCAGGGCTACAGCCGCAGATGTGCAGCCGGCGGTTTGCAATTTCAGGCCAGTGCTTGTGACTGTGAATACCGACGTTGACTTGCAGCCCGTGATGGACGCGGTCGCCAGCAGGGCGACAGCGGCGGGCGTGCAGCGGCTGGTGCAAGACATGAAGGCCCAGGAAGAGGTGAACCTTCAGCCTGTGTTGGGCGCGATCTCGAGCAAGGCCGCACTCTCAGCCGTGGAGAAGTTGGCGCAGGACTTCAAGCCTCAGCCGGCCGTGGACCTTCAGCCTGTGCTGGATGCCATCTCAAGCAGGGCTACCGCCGCAGATGTGCAGCAGGCAGTTTGCAATTTCAGGCCAGTGGCTGTGAATACCGACGTTGACTTGCAGCCCGTGTTGGACGCGGTCGCCAGCAGGGCGACAGCGGCGGCAGCGGCTGGTGCAAGACATGGAGGCCCAGCAATTGGCGAACCTTCAGCCTGTGTTGGACGCGATCTCGAGCATGGCCGCACTTTCAGCCGTGGAGAAGGTGGCGCAGGACTTCAGGCCTCAGCCGGCCGTGGACCTTGAGCCTGTGCTGGACGCCGTCTCAAGCAGGGCTACAGCCGCAGATGTGCAGCAGGCGGTTTGCAATTTCAGGCCAGCGCCTGTGACTGTGAATACCGACGTTGATTTGCAGCCCGTGTTGGACGCGGTCGCCAGCAGGGCGACAGCGGAGGACGTGCAGCGTCTGGTGCAAGACATGGAGGCCCAGCAATTGGCGAACCTTCCGCGCGTGTTGGGCGCGATCTCGAGCAAGGCCGCGCTCTCAGCCGTGGAGAAGTTGTCGCAGGACTTCAAGCCTCAGCCGGCCGTGGACCTTCAGCCTGTGCTGGACGCCATCTCAAGCAGGGCTACCGCCGCAGATGTGCAGCAGGCGGTTTGCAATTTCAGGCCAGTGGCTGTGAATACCGACGTTGACTTGCAGCCCGTGTTGGACGCGGTCGCCAGCAGGGCGACAGCGGCGGACGTGCAGCGGCTGGTGCAAGACATGGAGGCCCAGCAATTGGCGAACCTTCAGCCTGTGTTGGACGCGATCTCGAGCAAGGCCGCACTCTCAGCCGTGGAGAAGTTGGCGCAGGACTTCAGGCCTCAGCCGGCCGTGGACCTTCAGCCTGTGCTGGACGCCATCTCAAGCAGGGCTACACCAGCAGATGTGCAGCAGGCGGTTTGCAATTTCAGGCCAGCGCCTGCGACTGTGAATACCGACGTTGACTTGCGGCCCGTGTTGGACGCGGTCGCCAGCAGGGCGACAGCGGCGGACGTGCAGCGGGTGGTGCAAGACATGGGGGCCCAGCAATTGGCGAACCTCCAGCCTGTCTTGGACGCGATCTCGAGCAAGGCCGCACTTTCAGCCGTGGAGAAGGCTGCGCAGGACTTCAGGCCTCGGCCGGCCGTGGACCTTCAGCCTGTGCTGGACGCCATCTCAAGCAGGGATACAGCAGCAGGTGTGCAACAGGCGGTTTGCAATTTCAGGCCAGCGCTTGTGAATGCCGACGTTGACTTGCAGCCCGTGTTGGACGCGGTCGCCAGCAGGGCGACAGCGGCGGACGTGCAGCGGCTGGTGCAAGACACGGAGGCCCAGCAATTGGCGAACCTTCAGCCTGTGTTGGGCGCGATCTCGAGCAAGGCCGCACTTTCAGCCGTGGAGGAGGTGGCGCAGGACTTCAGGCCTCAGCCGGCCGTGGACCTTCAGCCTGTGTTGGACGCCATCTCAAGCAGGGCTACAGCCGCAGATGTGCAGCAGGCGATTTGCAATTTCAGGCCAGCGCCTGTGAATGCCGACGTTGACTTGCAGCCCGTGTTGGACGCGGTCGCCAGCAGGGCTACAGCGGCGGACGTGCAGCGGCTGGTGCAAGACATGGAGGCCCAGCAATTGGCGAACCTTCAGCCTGTGTTGGGCGCGATCTCGAGCAAGGCCGCACTTTCAGCCGTGGAGAAGGCTGCGCAGGACTTCAGGCCTCAGCCGGCCGTGGACCTTCAGCCTGTGCTGGACGCCATCTCAAGCAGGGCTACAGCCGCAGATGTGCAGCAGGCGGTTTGCAATTCCAGGCCAGCGCCTGTGAATACCGACGTTGACTTGCAGCCCGTGCTGGACGCGGTCGCCAGCAGGGCGACAGCGGCGGACTTGCAGCAGGTGGTGCAGGATTTCAGTCCGAAGCCAGTTGTGGACCTTACGCCCGTGCTGGACGCGGTCGCCAGCAGGGCGACAGCGGCGGACGTGCAGCGGGTGGTGCAAGACATGGAGGCCCAGCAATTGGCGAACCTTCCGCGCGTGTTGGGCGCGATCTCGAGCAAGGCCGCACTCTCAGCCGTGGAGAAGTTGGCGCGGGACTTCAAGCCTCAGCCGGCCGTGGACCTTCAGCCTGTGCTGGACGCCATCTCAAGCAGGGCTACAGCCGCAGATGTGCAGCAGGCGGTTTGCAAGTCCAGGCCAGCGCCTGTGAATGCCGACGTTGACTTGCAGCCCGTGCTGGACGCGGTCGCCAGCAGGGCGACAGCGGCGGACTTGCAGCAGGTGGTGCAGGATTTCAGTCCGAAGCCAGTTGTGGACCTTACGCCCGTGCTGGACGCGGTCGCCAGCAGGGCGACAGCGGAGGACGTGCAGCGTCTGGTGCAAGACATGGGGGCCCAGCAATTGGCGAACCTTCCGCCTGTGTTGGACGCGATTTCGAGCAAGGCCGCACTTTCAGCTGTGGAGAAGGTGGCGCAGGACTTCAGGCCTCAGCCGGCCGTGGACCTTCAGCCTGTGCTGGACGCCATCTCAAGCAGGGCTACAGCCGCAGATGTGCAGCAGGCGGTTTGCAATTTCTGGCCAGCGCCTGTGAATACCGACGTTGACTTGCAGCCCGTGCTGGACGCGGTTGCCAGCAGGGCGACAGCGGCGGACTTGCAGCAGGTGGTGCAGGATTTCAGTCCGAAGCCAGTTGTGGACCTTACGCCCGTGCTGGACGCGGTCGCCAGCAGGGCGACAGCGGCGGACGTGCAGCGTCTGGTGCAAGACATGGAGGCCCAGCAATTGGCGAACCTTCAGCCTGTGTTGGACGCGATCTCGAGACTGAGATTCCGCCTGAGACCCCCATCGCACCCCGCTCGAAACATCCTGACGCTTTCCCCCCTTGGGGTGGTCAAGTGTAATGCCTGGCAGAGGTTCTTATGATCCGCTTAGATTTTAGTTTGCGGGTCCTATCCGCCACCGCGCCTGTGGGCTTATCCCTCGTTGCTCCGACCCCGAGTGGCGATGTCTCACAGGCCCCCCTTGGCCCTCAGTCTGCCAGCTAGGTCTGGAGCAGAAGGGCCCGAGTGGTGCAGCTAAACGAGCGAATCGAAAAGGGCGCATCATCGGCGAGTGTGTTTGAGAGGGGATCATCAGCACATACACGCATACACGCATACACGCATACACACATACGCATCACGGCAGAGCTCCCTTCTACATGGATGGCTGCCCAACCCCAACGGCTCCCTAGGGGACTCCCGCATCTTCCAGGACGGCCCACGTGTCCTCAGTGTGTCCAAACAGAGCTTCAAGACGGTTCACGGGGAGCCCGTGGGGGCCCAGTGGAGTCCAGCCCGCCCCAAGAGGCCTCATGGGGTTTCCGAAGAGGGCCCCAGACTCCAGATGACTCCCCGAGTGCTTCGGATGTGCCCAATGGGGTTCAATAGGCCTCCAAAAGGCCTGCGAGAGCCCCCAAATACACGCCAACCAGCCCTTCAAGACGTGCCGAACGAGTGCCCGAATAGACCCCCGAAGAGGCCCCAGGGGACAGCCCAGGGGGCCCAGGAAGCTTCATATCCCAAGAGTCGGTTCCATAAGGACCCCCGAAGGCGCCCGAGAGGGCGCCAAACCTGGCGCAAAGGCAGGGGGCCGCGGTGTCACGCGCATGATCTTTCCCCTCCTCACCCTTTCCTCCTCCGTGTCCTCTCTCCGCATTCTCATCAGGCCGACACTTCGGGGAAGCCTTGGGGGAGTTCGGATGCAACTCCTGGGATCTCAAACTCTGATTTTGCTCTGGTCCGAAATCCAGCTTGGTCCCGATTAATCCCGCCGCTTAATCCCGCTTGCTCCGGTTCAATCCCGCTTAATCCAGCTTAATCCGAGGCCCACTCCGGCGTAAGAGCCCCCAACGGGGCTTAATTTTTTAACCTTTCCGACGTAAGCCTCCCAGCAGTTGCCTTCTAAGGGGAGGATGGCGGGGCAGATCAGGAGGAGGCTCGAAACCATTCATGCGACGAGACGCCGGGAAGCCGGGGAGGCACGCGGGAAGGCCCGGGAGGTTTGAGAATTTTGGGTCCGGGGCCTCAAGAATCTTGTCGGGTCTGGGGACTGAGGCTCAGGGGACAAGGCAAAGGACTGATCTCAAGCAGTGGCGAAGTGTCCTGGCGTGCCTTTAGTCCTACCAAACAATGTTCTAATAACCTTTTGTGGTGTCCACGAAATGTTCTTAGAACATTTCTGGCTGGGACTGTCTTGTTTTATCATATCGGGTTTTTACTCTAAGAACATTGCTTTTGTTCTTAGAACATTTTGGACTCTACGAGCATTTCGTGGTAGGACTCTCGGAATGCCGGGACGGTCGGTCCCTGCTCCAGGCTCAGGGGAGAAGGCAAAGGACTTATCCACTCCATGCCCAGAGGCACGGTGGCGAGAGTCCTGAAGCGCGGAGAGCCATGGTGTCATGGCGCCAACATCGCAGCGCGGAGTTTGTTCGAAAAACAACGGGATGGGCCAGGTTTGCCTCGGATTTCGAACTGAATTTCGTGCGGATTTGTTGGCCAGGAGTGCAGAATACAGCAAATCCGCGCGAAATGAACTTCGTTCTTCTCCCGCCGTGTCGGGGCTCTGCATTGACGGAGATCCGCGCGAGAATCCGCTGCCGTACGTCTGCAAGGTCGGTGCAGGGAGGGGGGGAGGCCCCGACGGCCAGGTTTGTGGAAGTCGATTCAAGGAGAGGAAGCATGCTGCCAAATAATTCCCAGATGTCTTTCACACGTTTGGAGCCCAGATGTCTTTGGAATGTTCCAAACATGTTTTAACTATGTAAAAGACGTGCTCGACACATGTCTGGAACAGGTCTTACACATTTTGAGCACATGATTAATTCAACGCTAGGATTGTTAGAGTGATGCCACTGTCGTGGCATCCGCAAGGCCAGGCCCGCTGCCCTGCTGCCGCTGCGGCCCCCGAGGCCATCGCGGCCATCGAGCGGGGCGCGAGCGGCGGCGCGCTGCTGCAGAGCGAGGCGGGCATGGCCCTGCTCCGCAAGGCGCGCCCCGGCGGACGCCGAGCGTGCCCCCGCTGCGGCGCTGGCTCGGAGGTGGATAGACCTCCTACCCTGGATAGACCTCCTACCCGCGGAGAGGCATATTGGCTCCGCCCCTCCGCGGGGGCCGGAGTACGGAGTGTCGGTTCTGGCGTCCGGGTTTGCTGGCTGGTGCCCCAGTTGTCCAAAGGTGTGCCGCGCCGTGCACAGACCTCCGACGATATGATTTTTTCAATTTGGGAAAGGGTACCCAATATCGCTACCCTGCGCCGGCTTTCCCGTTGTGTCGAACTCCTGGGAGGCACTCGTCGCCACCACTGGATTCGCCTCGAAATTCTGGTCGGAACGCACCTTGGGAGAGGTCTGGGGAGCAGCGGTTCCCATGTTTTCTTGTTGGATTTTGCCCCCTGCGGGTATGATGTTCCAACCTGCTTTCGCCCCGTTCTAGGGCCCTGGGACCATCCAGAGTGGATCTGGGATCGGAGGTGGATAGACCTCCCACCCTGACACGTCGATTGAGGAATTGGCCGTTTTCGGTTCGCGACGAGGGCGTCGCGGCCGTCATTTTTTGCGGGTCCAGGTCCGTCGGTTTCGGTCCCAGGCCGTTTTCACTGAGGGGAGGTTTACGAAAGGGAGGTTTGTCCACCGCCGAAGCTGGCTCGGGGGGGCCGAGGCTGCCTCGGGAGCCTCGAGACGGAAGTCAGTGCAAACCGGGGGTCAGCCAGGGCGCCGGATCTCGCAGGATCCTGCAGGGGCAGGGTGGCACGGACCCGGGCTTGGGTGCAGGATGCTGCAGGACCTTGCAGGATCCGTCGCCTCGACCCGTGCTTGGGTGCAGGACCTTGCAGGATTCTGCAAGGCCTGACTGACCCGGGTCTGGATTGACCCGGGTCAGAAGATCCCTGATCGTCCACCCTCGGTCCCGGCCAGCAGAAGTCAGCCACGCGCAGATGGGGGTGGGGCTTCTTAGAAGCACCCCTGCTTCTTAGGCGCGGGCCTCATCTATAGATGTGAGGCCGGCGCCTTCTAAGAGGCAGCCTCCTTCTCAGGAGGCCTCCCCCCTCCCCCCACCCCCTTGTGCGCGCCGCCAGAAGAAAAGCAGGCGAGCGCAAGCATGGATCCGGGGGGCGTGGATCGGCGACGGGTCCCGCCTCCACCGAACAAAAATTGTGGAGTTCCGCCGCCGAACGAGGCGGCACCGGCCGAATTTTGGGGAGGGCACTTTGGGCGCTGCGTTGGGGAGGGCACTTTGGGCGCTGCGTAATGGGGGGGTCATAAATGGGGGGGTGGCGAGGGTGGTTCGTAAAGGTACCCAAACGGTACCTGAACGAGCCCCCTGGGGCTCTGGAGGGGCCCGGAAGGGGCACGACAGGGGACCTTGTCTGACCCCCCATTTGTGACCCCCCCATTAAGCCACGCCCAAGCACTTCCGCCCATCAATGGAGTTGGCGACCGCGCGCCAAATCCATGGGTCGCTAATCCATGTTTGCGCGCCCCCCAGAAGAGATGGGAGGGAGGGGCCCCCTCGTCGCCACGGCTGGGCACGGATGGAAACGCCGGCCAGAGTCGACCCAGGGGGGTCGGGGAACCCATTTTGAGCACATGCGCCCTCGCCTCCCCTCTGCTCGGAGCAACTCATGGGAGCCGTGCGTACTCTCGTATTTCCGTCCTCAGAGTGCACTGGCGTCGACTCAGAGTGCACTAGCGTCGACTAGTGTCTGGTAATCGGTGAGATAGTGTCGAATTTTGCGTCGATTTAGCGTTGATCTAGCGTGGATTAACATCAACTAGCGTCGATAGCGTCGATTCGTAAGGGCCAACAGGATGCTATGGGAGGCTCCCGCGAGTTGCCACATTATCCCCTTGACCGAGATTCTTGGGGCTATCCCAGCGCAGAACCCCCTGCCGCTTTCAGGCCCCCCTGCCCCTCTGCTCCTCCTCCTTGACACTCAGAAGTGGAGCATGTACGCATACCGATATCCTCGTCGCCAGGGCTTGACTCGCCTCGAAATTCTCAGAGGAGGAAAGGGTACCGATGCAGCTACCCTTCCCTCATTTTTGGCTTTTCGGGCCTCCTGGGAAGCTCCTCGGCGCAACTGCTGGATTCACCTCGAAATTATCGTCACAACGCACCCCAGAAGAGGTCCATGGAGCAGCGGTCTCGGCACCTTTTCGTTATCTTAGACGCCCCCGGGCGCTCTGGAGCCAGAGTTTCGGCAGGGAAACAAGGCAGACACAGATATTCGTCGATCCCCAGGTGAATCTGGGCAATGCGGGAAGCGGAGAGGAAGACGAGCATCCAGGAAACTGAGGATATAGGGAATCCTGGGATTTGCGTCTCTTGAGTTGTGTCTGTGTGTGTGTGTGTGTCCCTGGGCGCCTGCAGAGTTCTGGGCTCTGCACTCCGGGAAGCGCGCGGGTCATGAGGACATCGCTTCTCGCGCCACCCTCGCGGGCCACCTCGCACTTCGAGGATCGCGCGCAGCAGGCTGCGCGGGGAGTCCCTCTCGCGCCGCCCTCGTGGGCCTGCTCGTGCTCCTCCGGGGACGTCGCGGGGGTGACGAGGAGGTTCTGCGAAGGGGATCCGTGCCTGCAGTGGAAACCCATGCCAGGAAACACCCTCCTTGCCGCCAGGGTGCTCTGGGTTTCTTGGGCTTCGATGGTTTTGCTATGGAAAGCGTGACGCTCCCATGTTAAGTCGGGCATGTCCTCGAAGTGTTCTGTAGTCTGCAGTATTGCTCGCAAGCAGATCGTGGTGCCTGCAGGCGCTCCCACTACCACGATAATTAATTCGACGACGTCGACGACGACGACGACTACTACTATCAATTACTACAACTACTATTACCAATACTGCGACAACAACAACTACTACTACGACAACATTACTACCACTACTACTACGACAACTACTACTACGACAACAACAACTACTACTACTACTACTATTACTACTACTATTACCACTACTACGATTCGTAACAATACTACGACAACAACAACTACTACTGCTACTACTACTTACTGACTCACTGTCTTACTTCTACTATTACTACTACTACTACTACTACTACCACTACCACTACTACTACTACTACTACTATTACTACTACTACTACTACTACTACTACTACTACTACTACGACTACGACTACTACTAGTACTAGTATTAGTAGTAGTACTACTTTAGTACTACTACTACTACTACTACTACTACTGCTACTGCTACTAGTACTAGTACTAGTACTAGTACTAGTACTAGTACTAGTACTAGTACTAGTACTAGTACTAGTACTAGTACTAGTACTAGTACTGATACTACTGCTGCTACTACTACTACTTCTACTTCTACTTCTACTACTACTGCTACTACGACTACTACTACTACGACTACTACGGTTATTACGGCCACAACCGGTATTAGCCGTACCACTTCCATTATCAGTATGCATATTGTTGCCGTTTCTTACTACGGTTGCTACTACTACTACTACCACGACGACGACGACGACTACTACTACTACTACTACTACTACTACTGCTGCTAATACTACTACTACTGCTACCCCAAGTAGTACGACTACCACTACAAAATCAATGATTTCTACAATCACCACTACTCCTTTTACTATTGTTTGGTCTACTATTACTAGTACGACTACTACCACTACTTTTTATTTGTACTATTACAACTCTTCTTTGCCCTGCCAGCATTACTACCACTACTTAGTATGACTACCAGTACCACTACTACTTTCACGTTTGTCTTAACTGCTACTACGACTGCTACTACCAGTATTGCTACTGCTACAACTACCACTACCACTGCCTCTATTCCTGTAACTACTACTACTACTACTACTACTACTACTACTACAGCTACTGCTACTACTCAAGATATTACTACCACGGCGACCTGCTATCTTCACCACCACTACCTTTACCATTAGTTGTTCTACCACTACTGCTTCTACGGCTACGACCTCTACTACTACTACCATTACTCCGACTACCGCTACTGCGACCACTACTACTACTACTGGTATTACTACTACTACGACTACTACTACTACTACTACTACTACTACTACTGCTACTACTACTACTACTACTACTACTAATCTTACTACTACTACTACTACTACTACCAACGCTGCGGCTACTACGACTGTTCTGTCGTACTTCTACGACCCGTCCGACCTTTTTGTCAAGATTACGTATACCATTTCCATTGCCACCTCTACCACGACGACCACCAAATCGATCACGAATAGTGCTGCTACTTCTACGACAACAACAACTACTTCTACTACTTTTGCTGCGGCTGCTACTAAGTACTACTACTACTACTACTACTACTACTTCTACTACTTCTACTACTACTACTACTGCTACTACTACTACGACTACGACTACTACCACGACGACTACTACTACTACTACTACTACTACTACTACTACTACCACTACTACTACTACTACTACTACTACAACTGCTACTACTACGACTACTTCTACGACTACTACTACTACTACTACTACTACTACTACTAGTACTACGACTACGAACACCACTACTACTTCTACTACCACTACCACGACTACTACGACTACGACTACTCCTGCTATTACTTCGACCACGACTATTACTACTGCTACTGCTGCTACTACTACGAATGTTCTCACTACTACAACTACTTCTTCTATTACAACTACTTCTGCTACCGCTTCTCTCATTACAATTCATGCTCTCGCTATCGGGAATGTAGCCGTTATCGCAACACCTGGTTGTACCATTTTGTGTAGTGTTTTTGCTGTCGCGTTGTTAGCCCGTACTGCTTATGACATACCAGTACGAACACAGCGATTGCAACCACAACCGCGAATCTCACTACCGGTACCATTATCACATTAATACTCCGATGGCGACTCTTCAGTTGTCTGCTTTACTCGTAGTAAGGACGGTCTCAGTGCCAGCGCAATTACTACTGTTAGTTTTGCCACTCGTGTTCTAAGAACTATGACTATGGTTATTGCGAGTGCCATTTCTACGAGGAGTGCCATTCGTATTCCTACATATGTTCCTCATACGTTTTGTATGACGACAGCTACCACTAATCCACATTGTTGCTGTCCCTCAGTCTAGAATTGCTTCCACAACGACGACGGCGACTACTACGTCTACGACCACGCTTTGCCACTATGACTCATGGTGCACTGCTGCTGCGACTAGGACTCCCCTAATTACTATCACTACTTGCGCTACTATGTTCAGTATTGACACACACGCGAGTACAACCGACCACCATTTCTTCGTCGTTAGGTTTGGTTTTTGTTTTAACAATTATCAATACACTTGCTAAGTCACCACCACTACTACTACGAATACGTTTCTTATTGCTACCACTATGACAACCACCGCCACTACCAGTACCAGTATTATTACCGATCCTTGATCTAATTTCATTGCTACTACTACAACAGGCGCCATTACGACTGCTACTATGCTTGTGCCCGCCACGTTATATACTGTTTTCCCCCTGGTGGATGCTGGACCCACCATGTCATGGAACTCACGGGGTGGGGGAAACATCTGGTCCAGCCATGAGATCACATATGGTGAACACGACTCAGCTACGCTCTCGAACTTTCTTTTGAGCGTCGGCCTCAACTATGGGCCACACTGATGGTGCAGGAGTTCGGGCAGCCGATGGCACTTTGTGCGGCGTGGATGTAGTCGGCTGGGCCGCGCTCTGTGACGTGAGGGCCGGCGTCACACGGGGTGGGGGCGAGAAGGGTGTTGCGGGCATCCTCTCAGGCTGTACGAGAGGGGGAGGGGGGCCTGCGAGATGGTGGAGGCCGCGGAAGAGGGACATCAGGCGTTTTACGGCGAGGACGACGATGTGGACGAAGGAGGGGGGATTATGAACGGTTCGAAGTTGATTTGCAAGGTATGTCGGCCCAAGCGGAAAGGAAAGCGCAGGCTTTGAGGAGGAGGGGGAGGAGGAGGCTAAGGACCAAGGCGAGCAGGAGAAGAGGCAGAAGGACGAGAAAGACGAGAGAACCAAGGAGAAGCACGACAGATCATGGGGGCACGCGAGGGGCAGAAGGACGGAGCGTGGGGAGCACGCTGAAGAACATCGAGTTATTCCCCGAGAAGGACAGGGTGATCCGAATTACGCATGCCCCCTGGCGAAGCCCCCGGAGGCTGTCGCGGAGAGTTCGGCCACGGAGTTCGACCGCGGCGTCGTGATGGGATTCTTGCAGGGTGCCGCGCCGAGGAGTGATCGAATCGCACAGTCGCGCCTTGTAAGCAAAGATGCCCCATCGGGACGTTCTCTTGGAACAGAAGCCTTCCTGAGCGGCTTCAGGGCGCCACGCCGACACAGAGTATACAGTTCATAATGTGTCTGAATTGGTTTTCTGTGTTGTTCAACGGCCTGCTGGGGGCGGCATGGGAGTCGCTCGGGGCCTTCTTGAGAACATGTCCGTGCCATCATGGAAGTCTTTGACCTTTTGCGGGGGGCCTTGTGGCAGTCACGGAGGTGTGTTCGGTTGCTTTTGAAGGATGCTATGCCAGTCTTTTCCCGTCTCGGTGCCGCAGTCGGCTTCCCAGGATCGATCATCCAGGAAATTGTGCAGGAGCGCCGACATGTAAGAATTAGGGATCTCTGAAGGCGGCCTGCAAATCCATTGAGCAAAGGAAGCGGGGTCCCGACTGCCCGATGGGGCGACAATCTTCTTGACGCGAATGTGTTGTATCGGACGTGAAGCAATGCACTGGGCAAACTATTGAACATATATTTTCCACCTCCCACAAGTGCAATGGCTTCGATATGTAATGACTCCGAAAAGTTGTAGACCGCCGCCGCCACCGCCCTCCCTGAGGGCATTTGCGATCGTTAGGCGGTGTGTCGCCTGGGATCATGTTGCCAGCAATTCGTGAAACCGCCGAGGTGGGGCCATACTCAATCGGTCAATGGCGATTGGTACATCGCCATGTGTTTCTCGCCTGCTGATTCCAGGCAGGGCACACGGCGTCGGGCCGATGCTTCTGTGTATGAGTTTGATTATGCCACTGCTTGTCGCTCCAATGGGCTATCCTTTGCCTCTTCCAGTGGCCTTCGACCTTTCCCCCCACCTTGCCTGGGGTGTGGCCCGGGTGCCTCGTGGAGGCCTCTCGGGCTTCCTTGCCTCTTGGGGGTTCGTGGGGCCGTCTTGGGCGGGGGAGGTCACAGGCAGCTGACCTGTCGCACCCTTTGGGCCAACAAGTGCTTGGAATTTGTTTAGAAAGTGACAATGTTTGAGCCCACCGCCAAACCTTGAGACATTCTGGAAATCGCTGGCCTCTGATGAGAGTCCTGTATTACCCAGGACTGACAGCCGTGCGAGCCTTGGGGCGCCCCGCGCTGCTCGCAGGGGCACGGGGGCGGATAGCGCGCTCTCGAATCCGAATGCCTCTATCTTGCAGACGTCTTCGGCTCTCCCAAACGACGAGGAGCAGCTGATGTGATGGCGATCTGGGGCCAGCCTTCCTCTCGAGCGGGTGCGAATGGGGGGGACCCAAATGGGGGGGGAAGAAACGGGCACCCTGAAGGGGCCCTTTGGGGCCCCTAAAGGGGGCCCAGGGGGACCTTTCAGGGCCTTCTTGTTGTTCACCCCCCATGTGTCGAGGGAGGGAAAACCGCACCCGGTTTGGACAATCGACGTTTAACGCCTTGCCATGTTGGATTCCTTCTTTGGGTGCGTTGCTGGACGGTTCGTGTGCCGGGGTGGTTATTGTCGGGGTGGATTTCCCTCCTCCTCCTCCTCCTCCTCCTCCTCCTCCTCCTCCTCCTCCTCCTCCTCCTCCTCCTCCTCCTCCCCTCTAAGTTGGACCACCCCCTGTTAGCACCCGCCCGATCTTCTCCAGCCCTCTCCTGGCGCCGTGCCCCTCTGGTTCGCTGGTGTTGCTGTGGGGTCTCAGGACGGGGGTCCCAGGGCTGGATCTCTCAGGGGTCCCAGGGCTGGGAGGAGGAGGAGGAGGAGGAGGAGGTTTCGCGTCTCAGGGCTGGGTTTCTCATGGGGTCCCAGGGCTGGGTCTCAAGATGAGTGGGCTTCCCGGGGTCTCAGGGCCGGGCTTCTTGCGGAGGGTCCCTTGCGGTCGAGCTCCTACTGTATGCTGCGCCCCTGCTCTCCTCGCCGCAGGCTCCGGAGAGTACGTCCCGAAGAGCGGCGAGGTCACAGGCGCCCCCCGCTTGGCCCTGCCCTGACCAGAGGTTCGGCGGCATCGCAATGGGTTCGTCACGAATCTTTTGGGAGCTTGCCGAATGTTGCCGCTTCGGTGCCTCCTTCTGGCCAGGAAGAGGCCAGCAACGTCGGCACTTCTGGCATTGCAGCGCCGCCCACATCGGGGAGGGTTGGCTTCGCCGGGTCACTGGCCAGAGTACACTGTAGCGGAGTTCTCGTTAGAGGGGCGCTGACCAGAGGTGTCGGGCAGGGGTCGACCCAAACAGTGTTTTTTTGCGATGTCGTGGGCCGTTGACGTTTCGGTGTCGTTCTGCAGCAAGGGTTGATTGAAGACAAGAAGGGGAGAAACGATAACAAAGCGAACATGTTCGCTTTTCGTTATCGTTTTCCCTGGTGTCGGGCGTGTCCCAATGGGGGGGCGATCAATGGGGAGCGCCCGAGCGCTGCAGGGGGGGGTCCCCCACAGGGGCCTCCTGGGGCCCCGGAGGTTCGAGTCCTCACGCGCACAGCAAGGAGGAGCGACTTTCCAAGGTTGCCCCTCCCCCCCTCCCCCTCCTCCCCCTCCCCGCTTGAATTGGAAGGCATGGGATCAGAGAGGTTTCGTGCGCCAGAGGGAGGTGCAGACGGC
The DNA here is from genome assembly GCA_963575745.1 of Prorocentrum cordatum. NCBI lineage: Eukaryota > Dinophyceae > Prorocentrales > Prorocentraceae > Prorocentrum > Prorocentrum cordatum. Next base: position 18,530 of record CAUYUJ010015359.1, read on the forward strand.
CTCGCTCGCGCGACCTCTACGTGCACTGCCCATCGGCGTGCGGAGCCCGCGCTCGATCGAGTGCAAGCGCGCGGCCACGGACCTTTCGCCACCAGCCCCCCACCCCCTACATCTGACCCCCCCTTCCCCCCCCTCCCCAGAAGCAGAATGCAACAGGCACGTTGTCCACAGCCTGTGGAGTTTTCGAAAGGGGGGTCGTCGAAAGGGGGGTCGGCGATCGAGGGTGGGGAGGGGGATGTCGGGAGGACAACGGCGACGGCGACGACGTGCCAAGACGGCACCCGCTCTCGCCAGCTGCCCTTTTGGGCCTCGATGGCTGCATCGAGGCGCGGGGAATCCAGCCGCCTACGGCCAAGGTCCGTGGGTGGGTGCTGGCTCCCTGGGGTTCTCAGGGGACTTCGGATGCGCCTACTTCCTTTGCCCCTCTCCTCCTCCCTCTTTTCGGCCTTCCTTCTTCTCCGAGGTGCTTCCTCAGTATTGCGCAGGCCTTACGGCCGGTGCCGCCGACCCTGAATGGCGACGACGACGACGACGACGACGACGACGACGACGACGACGACGACGACGACGACGACGACGAGCGCTCTTGGGGGCCTCTTGGGGGTAGTTTGTGGGCCTCTTGGGAAGCTCTTGGGGGCCGCTCGGAGGCCTCGTGGGGGCCTCTTGGGCGCGTCGGAGCTCCGGGCGGGGCGCTTCCAGTGTCGCGATGCTTACACCTTAGGCGATGCTTAAGAAAACCTGCGTTTTCGGCGAGAGTCTCGATTATTCTTAATGTTTCAATGCAAATCCTAAGTTTTTAATAGACGTGTTGGGTTTTTATTCAAGATCTGAGACTGAATTTCTTAACCCATGATTTCTTAAGCATTTCGCAGGGTGTGTATGCCCGTTTGGGGACCTTCCGGGGGCCCACCTGACGGATCTGTTCGACTCAAGTTCGGCTCAAGTTCGACTCACTCGGGTCGGGCGAAAGGGGGGGATTGGGAAAGGGGGGGTTACGAAATTTGCTGCATACAGCTGGTTTCGGCCTCACCGAGGGGCCCATTCCTCGATACATAGCCGCTTCCGGCGCCGGTAAAATCAGCTACGCGAGCTGATTCTCAAACCCCCCCTTTGCTATCCCCCCCTTTCGCCCGACCCGACTCACGTTCGACTCACGTTCGACTCCGGTTCGACTCACGTTCTACTCGGGGTCGGCCTACATCGACGGGCGTTCGACGCAGCTTCGGCGCACAAGTGGAGCGAGCGTCTCCAGGAAGGTCCCCCAGAATGAGCAGCCGACGTCGTCCCAGCTCAGCCCCTGCCGCGGGCGGCCCCCCGCGAACCCGACGGTTGGCCTCCTGTGGAAGGCCTCTCGTGGTCGGGCTCCTGCTGTATTCTCTCCCCTCTCATGCGCTCGACCCCCTTTTCGATCCTGATCCTCGTGGTGAAGAGGAAACCGTCGTCCCAGCTCCGCCCCTGCGGCGGGCGCCCCCCCGCGAGCCTTGTGTATGAAGGGAGGGCGCTCCGGAGCGCTCCCTTGGAGGGGCGCTCCGTGCGCCGACGACACGGGCGAGGTTTTGGGGCCCCCGCCGTCCGGGGGGTGGACCGGACAGGCCTCCTGCCCTGACGCGTCGATTACGGAATTGGCCGTGTTCGGTTCGCGAGGGGGCGCCGCGGCCGTCCTCTTCGCTGGTCCAGGTCCGTCGATTTCGGGCCCGGGTCGTTTTCACTGAGGGGGGGTTTGCGAAAGGGAGGCTTGTCCACCGCCGACGCACCGTCCGGGGGGAAGGGGGGGGAGGGGGGGGGGAGTCCCCACGCTTCGGTGGGTGGGTGGGGGCACCCACGCTTCGGGACGCCTCCCCGCTGCTTGGCGTATACTCGGCGCTGCCCCAGCACACTGCTGATGCTATGTGTGCGCCGCTCCCCCAGGGGCCAACGCTCGTACCGAGGAAGGTTATAGAAGAGCTTTGTCGTGGTGGGCTGTCCCTGGCCACACCACTCGGGAAGCGATATACACATACATACATACATGCATGCATACATGCATGCATGCATATAAACATACATACATACATACATTCATACATACATACATACATCCATACATACATCTATACATACATACATACATACATCCATACATCCATACGTATATACACTTATACATATTTACACACATGCAACCACACCATACATACACACAACTATGTATACACGTATGTTAATCGGCGTGCATTTATACATTACAAGATGGGTATAGTATAAGTTCGGGTCGGACGCGGTCCGCCAAGGAGGACATATGGTACTAGTACGTCTCTGTGCGTTCCATCAATGTCTGCCTTTCGTTAGCGCTGCATCCGCCTTCCTGCTCCTGCAGCTCGGCTGGGACGCTCCGCGGGGCAGAGAGACCAGGCGCGCGCCCGCGCCCGCAGCGTACGGGCAGAGCAAGCAGCAACCGGGAGCGCACGAGGCACACGAGGAGGCCCCTGAGCAGCAGCAGGTCGGGGGTTGCGAAAGGTGCTCCTGGCCCAAGGTGCCTCCAGCTTTTAGCTCCACTTCAGGTCCTCCCTCCTCCCTCCTGCCTCCTCCTCCTTTCTTTTCTCCTCCTCCTCCTCTTCCCCCTCCTTTTCTTCCTCCTTATCCTCCCTCTCCTCTTTTCTCTCCTCCTCCTCTTCCTCCTCCTCCTTCGCCTCCTCGTCCCTCTCCTCCTCCTCCTCCTCCTCCTCCTCCTCCTCCTCCTCCTCCTCCTCCTCCTCCTCCTCTTCCGCCTCCTCTTCCTCCTCCTCCTCCCTCTTCTCCTCCTCTTCCTCCTCGTCCTCCTCCTCGTCCTCCTCACCCTCACCCTCCTCCTCCTCCTCCTCTTCCTCCTCCCTTCTCTTCCTCGTCCTCCTCTTCCTCCTTCTCCTCCCCTTTTTCCTCCTCTTCCTCCTCCTCCTCCACCTCCTCCTCCTTTTCCTGGGGCCCCTGTGGCCACGTGAGGGGTGCTCTGGAGGCCGTGGGGGCCACCATGGAAGTCCTAGGGGCACGTTGGGACAGGAGCACTTCTAGCAACACCCGAAGGCTGACCATCGAGTGCAGGGAGGGGACACTGGCAGCTGGAGCCGGCTGGGAGTCTGGAGCCGGCTGGTCCTGGCGAGCGGGAAGGGAGGGGCAGGTTGGAGGTGCCAGGCTCGGGTTTTTGCCCTTTTCGGCCTCCCAGGGCAGTTGTCGGGCCCCGGGGCCGTCCAAAACTGAGCCGGGGGGACACTGTGAATAGAACTCGTAAGATATCCTCATATATACTCCTTATCCTGACTCTCCTGCTCCTGGCCGTTTGGGCTGAGGTATTGGATTAGATCGATCAGACCTTTGATCGTGCAGGAAGAAAAGATATCCATCTTTCCCTCCTTTCCTCGACCAACGGATCAGGGGTTCTGTACCTTTGTACTCCAACCCCATACACAAGGTATCAGCCCTTAAAGCTAACCGTTCACCGAACCCCGCGTCGCGATCTCGCACGCGGCCTTGTTGGTGCCCGAGCGGCGCATGCGCCGTAAAAGATCCGTCGGGGCCTCGCGTCCGAGCTCTCCCACGGTGCGACGGCTCGGTGATGAGTTGGAGAGCCTTAGAGGTAACCGTGTGGGGGTCCCAAATCCCCCCCCCCCCCAGCTCAGACGGACCCGAGGCGCGGCTCGCTGCTGAACTTCAACGCCACGCCGCCCGCGGGGAGACAGGAAAAGGAGTAGGAGCAGGTAGTGGAGGATTTCACACGCCTACCTTCGAACCTCCATTTCCTCTTCCGCCGGGAGCAATCCCAACTGCGTCGGGCGCAAGCCCCACTGGTCACGGTGCTCCAGGGCGCTTCCGCGCTTCCCGCCGATGGAACCCCAGTACTGGCCTGACCAGTCTTGCGACCGCTCCTGCGTCGGAACACGTTGCTGCTTTCGAGGAGCTCGGTAGACCAGTGGCGGCGCAGCCGCAGACGCAGTATCCCAAGGTATCATTTCGTCAGAAACCACACGCACGGCCCCAGCCGCAGCTCGTCCTTGCGTAACCGTCGTGAGGCCACATGCCCCCACGACGAGAATAGGTCGAGCCCGCGTGCTGCCTCTCAGAGGCCATGCACTCCTCGCGAGAGGATGCAACAGGGAGCTGACGCTCCTCACCTCTCCCTCTCAGACGGCCTGCCGGCGGCGACGTCCGCTGCAGGTGAGGTCGCTGAGCTGCGAGACCAGGTTGAAACCTTCGTGTCCAGACAGCACTCTGGACTGATGCAGAGCTTTCAGACGAACGCTGCCACCACTGCTGCTCCACGTAAAGATTCCGACGGCGCCTTAGCGATCATAGATTCCAGGATCGCTGAAGATCGTCGTATTTTAGGTGAGCTGCAGTTTCAGGTTGACCGCGAGGTGTCACACTGAGGTGAACGGTCAGCGACGGTCGAGCACCTGCGCAACTACTCATCGCAGATGGAGCAACAGCTTGTGTTCGTTCGTGACACAGGCGTTTCAGCGGTCAGGATCCTACATGACGAGATCCACGACCAGCTCCGAAACCGACCGCCTCCAGCTGAGGCAACAGACCTTGGCGACGTCCAGTCTCAGATCAATGATCTTCGTTCCCACATGGACCACACAACGGCGACGCTTCGTGCTGAAGCGAACACCAACTCGTCGACCCTCATCGGCACGTTGCAAAACACTGAGAGAGTTATCGCTCGACGGCTTGACGCGACCAACGCTGTCGTGCAGCCCCTCACTGACCGGATCTCTGAAATCGAGCAGCGTTTACCTGGTGCACAGGGCGCCCTGGCAGAGTTGCGTGTCGGACGAGCCTAGACTGATCAGCTGGGATCTCCTCCTACGGTTTACGATTTCGCCCGCCTCACTGACAGGTTGCAGGGGGTTCAGACGGGGGCGGACCACGCGCAGTCTGAGCTCTCCCAGGTCGTTCGTGAGAGAGATGCTGAAAAGGTACATGTTGAGGAGTGTCTTTCACGTCTGGAGGGTGAAATGGAGGCGCGCAGCGCCCGTCTGCGAGCCTATGAGCAACGACTTGATCTGCATTCACAACGCTCTTGGGACACCGACGATTATGCGCGCCAAAAAGTGGGCCACATTCATGAGGACATGACGAACTGGACAAATCAATTGATTTACCACACCAACGAAGCCACACTTCACCTTCAGCCTACAACCGGCCTGTCCAGGCCGACGGCAGCGTCCGCTGAAGCACCGCGCGCTTCTGCAGGACAACAAAGACGCACGTCGTCGGGGGCAGCCTCCGCGGCAGCTTCAGCACAGACACGCCACGTGTCTCCCGTGCGCACAGCACCAACTACCGACGGTGCACCGCTACCCTCACAACCACTGTCTGCGGTTTCGGTCAATACTATTACTCCTACCGAGGAGTCAGACACCGTCCGAGCCCCTGTCTTGCCTAAGATCACACGGCTGCTTGAGCGGCAGCAAAAGGTACGGAATAATTGTGGGGCCGCTTCAGGGCGACCATCCAAAGCATGTGCTTTTCTATGCGTGGCCGAACAGCCCGAGTGTACTTTTGAGGACTTACAAGGCAGCGGAGACTTTCAGAGCATCGGTTGCAAACTCGCTACCGCTCTCAGCGACATCTGATCCTCTGATCTGCGCTACCAGATCAGGCTCATCGAGACCAGAGAGCACAGAGCAGGACGCATGCTGAAAGGACGCCAGATCAACTGGCACATCCTGCAGTCCTACAAAGTGACAGAGTTTGATGACGACCTACATGATTTTGAGCGCTTCAAAGAACTGAGGATGAAAGCTGAAGATTGGCAACGATTCATTACCGACTGGGACGCTTTACTGTTCGAATGCCGAGAGGCACCCGACCCAAAAATCTTGGAATCTCTGTTTCGCACGCAGATTCGCCGACATGCCTGGATGAAACAGGATATGTACGAAAACCAGCGCATGAAGATAAGCGGCCCGAAGCGTGCCTATGATTGGCTCCGACAGCGTGTTCTAGACGTACTGGAGCTCAAACAACTCGAGAAGAATCAGAACAAGTTGAGGTACGAGTATGAGAACCGTTCTCCGGTGAACATCTGCGCAGCCTGGAAGGAAAAGGCAATTGTCGCAATGGTGAACGCTGCAAGGCTTTACATGCATTTTCCAGGGGCGGGGGGGGCAGCAGATCTTCCCGAGCATCGAACGCTGGCAGCAACACTCGCCGTAGCGTCTCAGTCCCTGCGAATTCCAAAAAGCTTGCATCGAAGCCATTTTGCTTCGAGCTCGCCAAGCGCAGCACCTGCGCGCGCGGCGATAAGTGCAACTTCCCACATCTGGCGCAGTGCAGTTACTTCGCAGAACAAGTGCCACAAGGGTGACACATGTAAATTCGCTCATCTGGCACCGGGTACAAATACACCTGAGAGAAGCCCCAGCCGTCCACGGACTTCCAGCCAGGACAGTCGCGGCAGACCGCCATCCCGCGGATCAGGGAGCAGACGATCTCCACAACGCGGGGGGGGTCAATGCGGGGGGCTCAGACAACAGACGTGACAACCGACGCCAGTACGACCGATCTCGATCATCCTCCAAAAGACTTACAGACTCGCAGTCAGTCGAGAGGCCGATATGATAGATCATCACGATCATCCTCCCGAGGACGAGACGGGCGTGGCGGAGGGCCTGGCAGCCCACGTGGCCGCGACAGATCATATGGCAGCGACAGAGGACGTGACCGACGTTCCACGAGCCGCGCGTCTTCCCGCGGCTCCCCCAAGTTCAGGGCGCGCTCTCCCGCTACCTATCGCCGCCCGCGCCACTCCGATCGCAGTTGCGTCATGCGCGACAAGATTCTCATGGCCGGCCACAAGGCCAAGACAGCATCCACCAAAACACGGCGTCGGATACGTCTCGACACACAGACCGTGGAATACTACCCGTGCATCGTTTTTGGCAAGTCCACTCTGGACAAGTGGATGGAGAAGCCAAACGAGGGCGATATCGTCAAAGTACCAGATCCGCCGCCACAATGGTGGTGGAAACAGAGCGCAGACGCTCTACAACGTTGTCAACGGGAGGCCAAGTTATGGTATCAGGACCTACATGGCTACCGACGCGACACGGCGCCGGTGCAGACACCAACTGCGATTCCAGGTTCCGACGACTCTTCCACAGAGTCCTCCGAGACACACCAGGAGAAGGCAGTGACTTACAAAGTCGACCCACCACGGTCGACAGCCGCACTGACGCGATCCTGGTTTCTCGACAGTGGATCTGCGCGCCATATTCAGGATAAGAACGAGCTGACGCAGACCGAATCTGATCGCATATCTATTCGCGAGGAACATATTCTGGAAACTGCCAATGGTGATCGTACTGTCAACGAGCACTACGACATCCAACTACCTGAAGTAGGCTAGAGGAGTTCAGCCCTCGCCTTGCCAGATTGCCCATCGTTATTTTTAGTTGGACAATTGATTGAAGTCGATGGCTTTCGGCAACTTTGGGACCCCGATCTGGGCTACATGCTGCAGGATCCGGGGGCCCAATGGTATAAGGTTCCCGTCAACAACAGAGTTCCAGATTTACGCCTCGACGATCTGGTGAAGATACCACCACCACGATTGTGCACTTCATCAGCACCCAGACGTCGTCAGCGTAAGCGTTCTTCTGCGCGCTGCAACGACATAAGCTGGCGTTGCAAGAATCCAGAGCAGTCACCACCTGCAAATGAGCCACGACCCCACCTAGGGACCTGCCCCAAGAGACAACTTGTCGGTGAGGGAGGAGGAGCACGGACCCCTACTGTCGAATAACCTCCCGACAAAGATAATGCCGAGTCCAGCGTGGATGCACGCAGCGACTCGCCTACGTCTCCGAAACAGCGTTCTCCCCCCACATGCGGGGGGCCTACCACGACCTGCGGGGGCACCCCAGGTACAGCTCAAGTAGTTACCGACATCACGTCGACCTCCCTCGAGGATCTGCCAGTGGAGACGTTTCCCAAGGTGCACTCGGATTGTGAACGTGTTCTTCCGAACCGACAGAAGAAGCCGATTGACCCTATGCGCTACGTGACCCGCAGTCCGAAACATCCAGACTGTGAGATTTGCTCTCGCACCATGGCGCAGAACGCCCCGTGCAGACGACACCGCAAACCACATCCACCGGCAGCCCCCACGGATGAGGACACAGCCTACGAGGCTTTCGTCCCGAAGAAATTCGGGGAGGCACTAACTGCCGACCATGTCGTTTTGGCCAAAGACGACGCCGCTGACAAGCACGGTGACAAGTATGCTTTTGTCGTACTGGATAGATACACCGGCATCTGCATGGCGTATCCAGCATTGCACAGAGACGCAGCTACTACGAAGGCACCCTTCCAGCAGTTCATCGCCGCAAACGATGGGGTGAAGCACATCTATACGGATAATTCTGGAGAGCTTCAGGAGGCGCGCCGCCAACTGGGATGGAGACATGACACTAGCACCCCTCATCGTCCACAGACAAATGGATTGATCGAACGCATTGTCAAGCTCGTCATCCTCGGTGCGAGAGCTGCGTTGCATTTGTCTGGGCTGGGGCGCGAATGGTGGAAAGAAGACATGCAAGCCTTTTGCTGTGAACACAACTTGTGCGCCCATCCGCGGGCGTTGCCGCCCTTAGCGAGGAGCATGCCGAGAAGACAGCACATGAAATCCGATTTGGCGAGAGTTTTCCCGGGCACTGCATGCCATTTGGCGCTCGAATCTTTTGGAAATGCCTCAGCCCCGAGATTAACAATGAGACAGCAAAGTTCAAAGAGAATGCTCGGGACATGTTATTCATGGGTTACCATGTACACTCAGGTGGACGTTGGTCTGGTGATTATCTCGTCTTGGATACGGCGACATATGCCAAGAACCGAGACGGCGACCTGTGCCACGTGCACAGAGTCAAAGACATTATTATCCCCGACGGCAAGTCCACCTTCCCCGTGAAGGACGGCACCCTACGACATCACAACCCAGAGGCACACGACGAGGTCAAGGCAGCTACTTCTCGTCTTTTGGGCGACAAACCTATGCCAGACCTTCCGCTTGCCTATCCTAAGGAATGTGATGATCCATCTATGATGACGCTGGATGCCAATACCGCTGATAGTCACCCATCGGCCCCAGAGGTTGCTGCACCAGCACCAGAGCCTGACTACTGGGAAACGCGTGGATACTGCATCATCCGACACATCCGTACACCGCGTAGGAAGTTATTCGTACCAGCAGACGATGTTATGAACCTACCTGCACCAGTTGATCAGCTCGATTTGACGCGAGACTTTGAGAAGACTTCTACCTTCGAGGGCGGAGGTGTCTTCCGTGATGTTTGGGATGGTGTTAGTGCAGCAGACCACCGAGAACTTAGCGAGCCTTGGACCGGCCTAGTACGGTTCTATGAGCTCCCCAGGATGCTGCCGGACGGCAAAATGGTGGTCCGCGGCCGTGAGACACGCGTACAGACTAGTACGCGCCCAGACCACGCTCTTCCCGAACATTGGAAGACTTTGTCTCGAGGACAGCAAAAGAAGGATATTGAATGCGCAGAAGAAATCAAACAAGCTCGCGAGACTCGTGAACGAGCTGCACTTCGAGCGTGGACCCGACAGGACAAACAAGCCAAACCCTTCCGCACTACAACGGCTGGTGGACCTACATGAAATACTGTGGAACGCCGTTTTACCTACGATATGGACAGCGGAGCTGTCATTCGTGACGAGGACGTCAAGGGCGTGAACAACAAGGAAATTCTGTATGCCAAACTACCTGGTGGCCCGCGTGACATTACTACTGCATTGTACTACCGCCAACCCTCACAACAGCTCGCTGGAGTCGCACGAACTCTGGTACTTATTGATTGTGAGGGGCACGACTTCGGGACCGTGAACCCGCTGACTCGCACGTTCGCCCCGTCGGTAGCAGTGCCCACTATGCCACGCGGACCCACCTACACACCGGCACACAGAGAGAAGGTTCTTGACTCACCATGGGCACGCCCAGCCCTTGTTACCAGAAGATCGAACAAGCGAGAAGCTGCCGCAGAGCCACGCGCACAGGAAGCCTTACGCAAATAATATGAGCGCCTTGAAAAGAAGCAAACATGGATGATAGAGACTGTTGCTGAGAAGGGCGATATTGAGTCAGAGGCGGTTCGTACAGGGAAGAAGGTTCACTTCTCCAACAGTTTGGAATTATCTTCCGTGAAACACGAGGAACTTCTCCCATAACTACGTAAGTTCAAGGGCCGCGTGGTGGTTCGGGGCAACACTGGCAAAGTCGTGACCGGCTTAGCCGCCATCTTCGCCGACGCGGCATCCAGTGCGTCGCATATTGAAGCTTCCAAGCTCTGTGGCGCCACCGCGCTATTGCCAAATTGTGGAGGCGAGCAGAGTGATGCGCCTGGCGCATGCACGCAGGCCTTACTATACGGAGACGGACGAATCGACCCAGTCGATACTTGGATTGCTCTACCTAAGTGGCGTCAACCTGCATCCTGGTCTAAATGCAGGAACCCCGTGTGCCGACTACGACTGGCACTATACGGACACCCTCTCGCAGGCGTGTTTTGGGAACGAAAATGTCGCACGTGTCTCGAAAGCGTTGCATGTGAGCCTATCCCAGGCTGGGAACGTGTGTGAAGACACAACAAATAGGGATTGATACTTTCAGTAAACGTGGGCGACTTCAAACTTGCAGGGGCAGCCACCAGCTTACATGCCGGATGGGATCTGATCCGCAAAAGCGGCTTTGATTTAGACCCGCCTACTCCGTATTCTCAATACCTTGGTTGCGGACAACAGGCTTACGACGTTCCCCAGAACGTCTTCGACCAGAGGATGTCTACCATCCGACCTATGTTGCCTACCTGCAGTGACAAATGTTACCATGCAGCTAAACAAGTTCGTGGAGTACGACATGACATGATTGGCTTTACCGATCATTGTAAATAACGCCACCTGGAGTGCGCCTCCAAGCGTACCCAAGGGCCAGGCTCACCTCGTAAACGGTCTGACTCCCAGAGGCTTCGCGATCCACATCGCCTAGCTCCTCCAGGTCGGCCGCGAGACCCACTAGCGCGCTCAACGCGCGGTCACGATCATCCAGCCCAGCTGGGTCGGTCGACAGTCCTACTGTTGCGTCGCAATCCACGGCTGTCACATACGATGATTTACCAGACAGAGAGACTCCTGGCATCGAGGCCACATCCTTTACCGAGTCCGATTATTCCGACGAGGGTACCCTCGGCCAGGATGCAGCGAGTGTACTGATGAAGATTCTCTAGCTGGCACGTTGTTGTCGTTTCGACCTTTTGCATCCAGTGTGCTTGCTCGCCAGCGAGATTGCCAAATGGAATATCACGTGTGACAGACGCCTTCATCTGCTGATTTGCTACTTCAAAACGACGAGTACCCATTGTCTACATGGATGGATTGGCGACGTTTCAGATAAGCTAGCCATCGTGCTCTTTCTTCACGGACGCCTCGTTTGCCGATTGCATGACCTCCTCCAAGTCCACGACTGGCGTTTTCACGGCGTTGGTTGGACCCAAGACGTTCTCCCCCGTGAATGCCGTGTGCAAGAAACAGACGGTCGTTTCGCACTCTTCTACGGAGTCCGAGATCGTTGCTTTTGACTCGGCGCTACGACTTGAGGGACTACCTTTACTCTCATTCTTGGAGGCTGTGGTGGAGGTTGCCAGCATCTGCAAAGCAAAGACGACTTGCCTGGGCTGCCTTGGACGTGATGATACGACGGCATGTCCGACTCTGGCCGCCAAACAGAAGAGGCGCAATCCATCGCCTCGTAAGGCATCACCTACGAGGGGATCTTCTCCCACTCGTCGGCAGCCACCAATGCAGACAGAGCTACCAACGCCTCCAAAGAGGCGCACGATAACCCACGAAGGTACTGTGCTCTCCCAAAGTGCATCTCATCGTCCTAGAGGACAACCAGGCCGTGATCAAGATTGCCCAAGAGGGACGTACACCAGCAATTCGTCATATTCATCGTACCCATCGTGTTAAGTTAGATTGGATATGTGGGACATGCCAATTCGAACATATCGAGCTTAAGTATGTAGGCACAAAAGAACACATTGCAGCTATGATGACTAAACACTTTGACCCAAAGAAAGCAGATCTCTGGAGGGATTTGTTGGAACTCTCGCTCATCTTCCCCGTTGCCCCTTATGCAGTGTGCTCCGAAGAATCTTTGGAGGCCGTTACGAGGGCCCAGGAGGCCCGATGGTTTACCTCATAATGCCGAGCCTCCGAAACTGGATGGATGTCAGGAGCGCTGCCATATACGACTTACTCACAAGGAAAAATGGGGGGAGACAGGGGCAGCATGCGGAAAACTTTGTGTGGGACAATACGACCACGAGGGACTACATGCATGCTCATACCATATCGGTGTTCCTGCCGCAGCCAGCGATTCTCGCCAACCCCGCGCAAGGGCTCGCTCACCACATGGTAGACGCCCTCGTCACCCCTCGTCTCCATCTCATAGTACAGACAGGTCTGGGACACTTGTGATACGACCCCGCCGCAGCTGTTTTACGACTCGAGCGACGACGCTCGCCAGCATCTTGCTCGCTGTGCGCGAGACTACCTCCCGAGAGATCGGTTCTACCCCCGATCCCCCCGTTTCAGAGATGGATCAGGCCTCGCCTCTCCAACTCGCGGGCTGGGCCGTCGGCTTCGACGCCAGCTACGACCCGGAGGCCAACGACAACGACCGCGTGGGATTCACATTCCACGGTCAGACAGGCCGCCCTCGTGGAGATGACGATGGTTTCACCTACGTGCACCACCTGCGCCTGGACCACAGCGCAGAGTACGATCTCCGCGCGCCGGACGACTCCGCCCTTGCCGAGGTCACCCGTGCTGCGTCCATCTTGGTGAGCTCACGTGCGGTCGTGAGTGCGCGATCCTGGTGGCGCCGTGTATCCAACCACTGCTTACCATGACTGGCGCAAGCAATGTCGCCTGCACTCCAGACCACAAGTGATTTTAAGCCCCTGCTGTAGTGTCGCTGTTTCACTTATGCAGGAAAGTCGTTTGCCCAATATTCCCACGTGTTCTCGTTCAGCCGACGCCAATCTTCCATTGAGCGATTGTCGTTTATCAAGAGCAGAGCTCTGGCCTTGCGGATCATGGGGATCATGTTGTGCTGCTCAAGCGTGGTCTCGTATTGCGATTGTAGGATAGCTGCGATACGGTTGTCCTGCGCCCTGGCGGGCTGCTCACGGAGCTTTGCCACATCGCAGCGGGTGCCACCACCAGCCTTTGGCAATAAAATCAAGTCCTGACCAATCGGAGTGTCGTTCGGTTTGAAGAATTCTATGTAATTCCCGTGCGAGAACGCCCACATCATGATGTCGTTACGGATAAAGATTGACAGATGCTCGAGGGTGGCGCCGCCCGTGCACTCTGCTTTATTTAGGCGCGGCATGAAGAGCGGCACGAGACCAACATTTGATGCTTTGGCAAGTGCATCTCGCTGCTGCGGGCTGTTGAGCTCGTCGATGCCGCGTCCTGGGTACCTCTTGTGCGGGTTGGTTTTGGAGCCTTTCTGCTGCATGATCCATGTAGAGTCTGTGTGCAAAAACTGTCCATTTATATATGCGTTCCTGAAGGTGCGAAAGCATGGTACAGGAGGATTTGGGCATGCTTCTTCACCACGCCTACGGCCCTTCAGGACACGCATATAAATGGACAGAGTTGCACACGTACTCTACATGGATCATGCAGAAGAAAAGGCCCCAAAGCCAACCCGCGCAAGAGGTGCCCAGGACACGGCGCCGACGAGCTCAACAGCCCGCAGCAGCGAGATGCACTTGCCAAAGCATTCAATGTTGATCTCGTGCCGCTCTTTCATGCCGCGCCTCAATCAAGCAGAGTACATGGGCGGCGCCACGAGCATCTGTCAATCTTTATCCGCGACGACATCATGATGTGGGCGTTCTCGCACGGGAGTTACATGGAATTCTTCAAACCGAACGACACTCCGATTGGTCAGGACTTGATTTTATTGCCAGAGGCTGGTGGTGACACCCGCTGCGATTTGGCAAAGCTCCGTGAGCAGCCCGCCAGGGCGCAGGACAACCGTATCGCAGCTATCCTACAATCGCAATACGAGACCACGCTTGAGCAGCGCAGCATGATCCTCCTGATCCGCAAGGCCAGAGCTCTGTTCTTGATGAACGACAACCGCTCAATGGAAGAATGGCGTCGGCTGAACGAGAACACGTGGGGATATTGGGCAAAGGACTTCCCTGCATACGTGAAACAGCGACACTACGGCAGGGGCTTGAATGCACTTGTGGTCTGGAGTGCAAACGACATTGCTTGCGCCAGTCATGGTCAGCACTGGTTGGACACACGGCGCCACCAGGATCGTGCACCCACGACCGCACGTGAGCTCCCCAAGATGGAGTGCCAGGACTGCGCCCCGAAGCTTATACCGCTCCACGTGAAAGTCGACGTCTTACGGCTCATCGACGTGCTGCAATATTTCCGTTGTTCCACCGTCATGGGACCTGGCGCAGCCACGCAATGGGGAGTACATCCGACCTTTGACCTCCACACTAGTGAGCTGCCCAAAGCCATGCAATCTCGTGGTATTGCAGTACTTCCTTCCGACCACTGGATCGAGTCGTACGACAGGGTCACGCCCACGGACTGGCACGCCAAGCAGGCCAACCACAATCTGGCAACGATGACGACCCAGTTTTGTGATGCGGTGTGCTATCGCCATTTCTGTGCGTTGATCCAGTCATTACCATCACAGCCGTACCCATTTCGACCTCCACTCTTGACAGCCGTCACATAATCGCAGGCCTTCACACCGGCTAAAGAGATCATGGACGCTCTCCACTTCCGCGAGAAAACGACTACCGAGTGGAAAATGCATCTCAGCCTCACGACGCTGATGAACCAGACTGCAGGGGAAATGCCTCATTGCGCTTGGATGGCTTCCTGCGCCAGTTGCACACTACCGCAATCCATGCCGCTGGCAACAAGCGATCCATATAAGCCTATCCCTGGGATCACAAACGAGCCGCCGCCAGCGACTCCAGCGCAATCCAATCAAGATGCTGATCCATATTGTGGGGCATACGAGGAGCTGTACCACAAGCTTATCCTCCTGCTCGAGGATTACCCGGGCGTTTGGGCATCCTACAACTCGGGCGAAAAACCGGAGCTCCTGCACCCTACAATAGTGAAGATGCCAAGGATGCGCATGCTCTCACTTGGATTGTATACGAGCAGTTCTTGATCCAGATCAATGATACTGCTGAGGCGAGCGATGCAAATCAGTCGCGTATCATCGCCAGGCGTAATGTACTGAGCTCTCATTGTGTCGGACCTCGCATTGACAACTCAGATGCCATCCTGGCATGCAAAGGTTTCTACACCCGGACTGCCTTGGATTGCATCGAGGTACAACCTGAGCCGCCGGAGCCGGCCGCCAGGCCTGCTATAGCACCAGCCGCTGCAGACCCGGTAACGCCCCCGGCGACCCCGCTCAGTGAGGAAAGACAGCCCCTGCCACCAGGCCCGCTCCCGACCGCCACGCCAGCTGCGCCCCCAGACATGGGTTCGCATATTGCCTCGGACGAGGACGCTGACATGGCTGCGGAGCTGGACGTAATTCCTGCTGACAATGCGACTACGCTTGGTCAACACTTGGAAACTATGAATATACGATCGTGGCAGGACTGCTGCGAGCGATCTTACCATGAGGACACGAGCCATACACCTACATTCAACAATGCATACACTACTCGTGAGTACAAGTTCCAGGCTGGTCTTACGGACGATCATCCATACGCGGCGCTTCCGTTGAGGGGCACATCCGCACACAATGGCATGGACTGCATTATGAACGACGACTGGGCATCTCAATTGGCTTACGACGACAGCGTGATTACCCACGCGCCCGACATTGCCCAATCCGGCTGTTTCCCAGAATGGAAGTGGATGTCAGTTCCGCCATGCGAGCAGACCCGTTACGGACCCGATTTGCTTACGCAAGAGTGGCTTGGCGATCCTACATAATTAGCAAGGATATCACGACCATTCTCCGCCATGCGAACCACAACAAACCTTTCAATATTGACAAATTTACTGACCGATGGGTCAACATATGGTCGATGAAGGCACAGCAGTCTTGGACGATTCCCAGCCGTTGGTAGCCTTTCCAGGAAATGGTTCAATGGAAATTCAACGAGCGTCGTGGCCAATCCAACGGGCCATCCACTGAAGCGGCCGTGGCACACTTTCGTAAAGATGGCGAACCAGCTGGATACGATTGCTGGACTGATTACTACCCGATCTTCGTCCTTCGTGCGTTCCAGAAGCACATCGACCCGGAGAAGAACCGGATCGAGGTATATGCCAAAACAGTCCCTGCCGAGAGTGATCCCAGCTGCTTCGATTGGAGCAGCGTCATTGCTATCCGATGCGTTGGAGGACGCAGTTCGGTCAATCCACTCTCCAGGCCATGGAATATGGGCTGGGAGAGCTTACAATGGACGGACGTCAAATACCTCCACCACGGCACGACATTTCGCGCCTGGAGAAGCATCCTCAAGACAAGGATCATTCCTGGTTGCGGCGATCAGTTTCGGAGAGACAGACGGCAAAAATGATCACAGCGTTCGGAGGCATTCTACAGCTCAAGCACCTACGTACACGCCGCCAAAAAGAGAGTCCTCACACCTCTGTTCAACCGTGCAAGTTCAAGCACTACAAGAACGAGGTGGAGCTCGTGATCGACATGGAGTTTGCCACGAAATCTGTTTGCAGATTTTGGCTTGGTGCACAGTGCAGAGGACGTGGTTCCAGCCGCTGCAGTCCTTGCCGTTCGCCGTATCACAGGGCAACACGAAGCAGGTAAGCAGTTCTGGCCGGAGAAGGGCCCCAGCTGGGACTATTCGCCGCTGGTTCAGAGACCACCATGGAGCAAATACGAGATTTGCGCTATTCCTCAGCAACAATCACGACAATAACAAATGGCACAGGAGTTCGAGGCGGATACGATCGCCGACCCTCCTGGGATCGCCCAGACACTACCGAGTGCAGCCTCAACTGCGAAGGCATACGCCACGGCTCCACCGCAACGGACAGTCTGCCTCAGCATCATTGGCACAGCAACCTATCGCCCCTTCGCTGGGGGCGACCCCTGCTGGCCATACTGCTGACGCCGACGCCTTAGATGAGGCCATCGTCCGTGAGATGGTCAGCAGTTGTGGGCACAACACACAGGATAATAACTGGTTGGTTGCAATGTCACGACGCAGAGAAGCTCCCATATCCATCACAGCAAATATTACACAGAAAGACTGGGATCGACGGCCTATCTTCAATGACGTCCGCATGGGAGACTCCACTAGCATCAAAAATTAGGGATCCATCCATTTCTATCACTATGACAATCACTACCCCAAGGGCGGCTACAACACGAGAGCTCGTATGAACAAGGGCCATGTATACGGACCAGTCATACATTTGGGGGCATTCGAGAAGTTCTTTTCAGTACAAATACCTATCCTCAACTACGGCCTACGATGGGTAAACAGATGGTATTGCGACAAAAACCTGCCTCTCAAGGGCATTGTCTTCGCTTTGCCAGTGCGCGCTGACATCGACCCTGTCCACTTGATTGTGGCGATCGAGGCCCCGTCGTCGTGCAGCGGTGAGATCGCAGAATTCGCCAGTACAGGTGCTCTGCCGTATCTTGGACCCCCGACCATCTACAAGCCGCGCATCCCACGCACGCCGAGCAGACGTTCCGCTCCTCGGACACCCGATCCCGACAAGGAGCTGGTGGCGACACCCGCCGACGATCCTATGGCGGGCGACGAGGGAACGCCACGCGAAGCGGGACCAGTCACAATCATCATTGACACTTCTACCATAACACTGACAGACGAGGAGAAGGCAGCCAATGATGCCATGAGGGCAAAAATGACGGTGGATATTCATGCTGATGAGGACGCCGGATCATCCATCCTCGATATCATCATCGATCCGCCATATAATTTCCTCAACTACCCCGACTACGTCCCAGACTATCCCACTAAATGGATTCTTTCCTCTTGCGACCACCGAGTGTATTACTGGACATCGGCGCCGCTGGTGGACTCACCGATGATCCAGGTTAAACGAACTATTGAGTTACACGCTGGCAGGGCCAGCCTTGTAGTGGACAAGATAGGGTCACACTTGCGATGTGAGTTCCGATTTGGGACCAATACAGGGGCATACCAGATGGACTACGACAGCACTCATACATGGGCACATGATGTGCCAATATGCAGCGCAGATCATTTCTTCAAGAATATGGTACCTGTCCTCGACCCTGAAGTTCTTCTGGAATCAACTACAGGGATCTTTCAATGGATTGCCAAAGTGTACCAGACTTCCTTGTTGGATGGTATCAAGGAGCTACATCAATTCACCAACGTTTCCATCAACAAGAACCATCCTGCTCTTACTGCGTTGCGGGCACTCTTCACAGAGTGCAAAAAGACACATGGAGACCCAGGCTTCCCCGTATGGGAGGAGCCGGTGGCGACGCCTGCCGCGCCTGACCAGGACGACCCAGGCGCCAAACAGGATATTGCCCAGGACCCAGGTAGTGTCGCCTCAGCAGCCCCAGATCAAGAGACCATGGTGCAGGTCCTGGCTGAGATGCAGAACATCGACCGCGAGGTGGGCGACAATGAGACCACCCTGCAGGCAGAGGCCACTCGCATTCGCGCGGACATGGCCGGATCCTACGATCAGACGGACTCCATGGATAACGACGCTTCCGAGTACGCAGGACTATTGGGAGAAAGGCTATCGCTGACCGAGATCGAGGGGATCGGACGATCGATCGCTTCTCGTACCACCGCTGAGCCCAATCGTGAGGCTATGAACCAGCTTGGTCATTCCCTCGCGTCAGCAGCTGGTGGCAACACTCGCTGGGGCTCTCTCAGGGACCTCGCCACGTCTGGGGCCCCCGAAGAACCCCAGCAAGATACCCCGCGATGTCGGAATTGCGATCGCCTCCTATCTTTGGGGATTGTCACCAATGATGGGACACTTTGCGATATCTGCTGGCAATGCAGTGTCTCTGTAGGCGCCACAGGCAAAGGTGGGGCCGAGGCGAACGACTTGGCGTACCTCCAGCAGTTCAACAACTGGATCAGGACCAACCCCTTCGAGGACGACGTCAGGCGCTACATGACAGATGGAGCGCGCGTCTACATGACGGGCAAACGGTCCAAGTACGGACGAGGAAAGGATAGCTTGAGGAAGCTAGCGAAGAAGGCGGGAGGGAGGTACCAGAAGTGGCTCGATGCAGGCTCCCCTCCTGCGAGTAAGTGCAGGGTGACGGGCGAACCTGACGATGGGCGCCCTCTGTACCACCCTTACCGCACTGTCGCCCAACGCTTCCTCAACGACCCACGGTTCCACCACCGGATGACTGCCGCCCGCGTGGAAATTGGCAAGAATGCCTGGACCATCGAGGACATGCGCGATGCCTGCGACATCCATGCTCGCAGTGCAGCGCTTGACCTCGCTGGTCGCAGGAACTGGTGGTTGAACGAAGGTAGCATGGACAGAGGCACCAGACAAGAACGTGGTCTCATTAAATTGCTTTGCCCCGCGGGGACGGCACATGTGAAAAGGTCGCGCAGCGTAAGCTTGCCAAACTTGCTTCCGTCGAACCTGCCATGGGGTCAACCGAAACAAGAGGGGCGAGTTCGGGTAACAAAACCGATCCCACTGCCCCCCCCCCCCCCCCCGCACACACACACACACACACACACACACACACACGCACACACGCACGCACGCGCACGCGCACGCACACGCACGCCCACACGCCCGCCCCACCCCCCACCACGCCCGCCCCACCCCACCCCCCCCACCACACCCACCCCGCCCCCCACGCACGCACACACACACACACACACGCAGACACACGCACACACACACACGCACACACACACACACACACACACACACACACACACACACACACGCACACACACACACACACACTCTCCTCTGACACACATGGCGCCATGGAGCCGCGGCCTCCTCCGCTGCCGCCTCGCGCTGCCCATGC
This sequence comes from Prorocentrum cordatum, assembly GCA_963575745.1. Lineage (NCBI taxonomy): Eukaryota > Dinophyceae > Prorocentrales > Prorocentraceae > Prorocentrum > Prorocentrum cordatum. The sequence goes on from CAUYUJ010015359.1 coordinate 38,637, forward strand.
CGATGCTGCTGGGGGCCGCGCCTCAGGCGCAATGGCAGGCGTGCCCGCAGGGCGCAGCGGCGCTGCTGCAGCGCCACAGCATGGCGGGCAGTCGGACCCGACTGGCGGCAGCAGTCGCAGGCCGACGACGCCCCCGCGTGCCAAGCGGGCACGCACGACAGATGACCCTGCAACGTGGTGGCGCCACAACCTTGAGAGCAGCCGTTGGGGCCCAAGGTACTGGAGCTACTACATCAAGTGCTGGATTTACACAGCGGAGAAAAATGGCGAGTTCTTGTACCTCCGCGACTTACAGTACAACGATCGGTTCCGCAACTGGACCCCAAGTACACCTTGGGCGACATATACGACAAGCTTCGTCGGGACCGACGGCTACAGGGTGTGGGACCACAGGTTGTACATGACAGGCACCTCCTAGTTTTGTTGGCCGCAAGGCCCACTGCCCGATTGGTTTGAACTTCATCTTTACAAACGTTCGCCTCGAGCAGTGAATACTTATATAGTCTTTGGCCACTTCACTATGCAAGAAAAGTGGCCACTCATACATGCATTGTGAAACCCAAGGCAGACTCCTAAGGAGCATCGCCGACGGGGGGTAACTAATTGCAGAATGTGTCAGTGCAGCTTCTCGCGTTTGTCAACGCGACTCTACGTCTGGCCAGACTTTTGCCTTACTGACTAGACGCGTTTCTAAACGCGATCTTGTTTCTCAGCGCGACTTGATATTACATTATTTTGGTTATTTTATACAGTGCGGTTTGAAGATATTTTTGCGTTGAGAATGCTCTGTTCCCCAGCTTTAGTTTGAAAGATGGTGGCAACACCTGCCGCGCATAGACGCGGCAGCTTTTGATGTTGCTTGAATGTACTCAGATCCTCTTGCTCCGCCCACCCGTGCCTCATTCTTCTCCGCCCTCGAGTGCCGAAGCGTTTTTTGGGGGGGCGCGCCGAGGGGGCGCCAAAGTGTGCTCGGCGAAAAAACAGGGGCCCAGGGTGTTCCTTCTTTCCCTTACTTGCACACCAGCTGCTGCGCTACGCTTCTCTTTTGCACGTTGCTGTCGCGGTCGGGACACAGCTGCAGCGATGCAGCTTTTCCGCTCAGCCGCCTATCTGTGCTAAGGACTTGAGGAGTAAATGGGTGATAGGTTCTTTTCTTCTTTTCCCGAATCCTGCCCTTGCGGGCAGGATTCGGGACGGGGGGTGCGAATAGAACCCGTATAATACCTTCATAGATACTCCTTATCCTGATGATCCTGCTCCTGGCCGTATGGGCTCAGGTATTGGATTAGATCGATCAGACCTTTGATCGTGCAGGAGGAAAATATATCCATCATTCCTTCCTTTCTTCTACCAGCGGATCAGGGGTTCTGTACCTTTGTACTCCAACCCCGTATACAAAAACATGGTACCAGATGGGCCCCAGGAGGGGTCCATGCGCCGATTTTGAGCGGGGTTGGCCTCACCCCCCCTCCCCAGACCACCGGCGCGGAGATTTTTGCGAACCTGGACCCTTTCCCGGGGGATTGGTTCTTTACCTTGAGTCGTTTTGTTGACAGTCCCGAGGCCCGGCGAGGGCCCCTGGAGGCCGAACAAAATTGAAAAACCTGCCGTCGTGACTTTTTCATGGCTCTGGCCGCCTTCCTGGGGCCCTGGCCGGTGTAGACCCCAGGCCGCACGGGCAGCCCTGCCTCCCGGAGGGGGCGCGCGCGCTGCCCCGCTGGGCAGGGATCCTGAAGCAGATGAAAGACGATTTCGCAGCCAACCTGAAGGAGGTGCAGGACGCCGAGGCGAAGTCCGTGGCGGTCTTCGAGGAACTCCAGGCCACCCTTCGGAGGAGGAGAGGGTGCCCCTGCCGCTACCCTTGCCTGGCGTTCGCCCTTTTGGGCCTCCTGGGAGGCCCTCGTCGCCGCTGCCGGATTCGCTTCGAATTTCTGGCCAGAGCGCGACCCGGGAGAGGTCCGGGCAGCAGCGGCATCGGCGCCTTTTTGGCTTCACCAGGGCCCCGGTTCCGAAGGGCGAGGGGGCAGGGAGCGCCGGCGCCCATAACGGGGGCGCGAGGCTCGTCGCCTCTCGCGGCCCGCGCTGCAAAGGTGCCCGCATATCCACGGCGGCCCCGCAAGCACGCGAAGGTCACTGCAGTCAGCCCGCATGGTAAGGACGGGCAACCTTCCCAAGGGTACCCCAGATTTCGTAATAAAGGGAGGGGGGTCTCATTTCGGGGGGGGGTCTCTTCCAGGCTATCTTGGAGGGCCTGGGGGGTCTGGGGACGATGTTTTGGGGGGTTCTCCCACGGGGGAGGTCTGAAATGGCTTGTCTTGGATGGTCCAGACCCCCTCCCTTTTATGACGAACTCTGGGGTACCCTTGCATCCTTGCCTCCTCGGCCCATCCTCGGCCACTTGCGTAGGCCGCGCCCCGCTAGAAGTCCGGGCCGGACGAAAGGGGGGGATTGGGAAAGGGGGGGTTACGAAGTCTGCTGCAGGCAGCTGGTTTCGGCCCCGCCGAGGGGCCCAGTCCTCGATACATAGCCGCCTCCAACGCCGGGAGGCGCCGGGAAAATCAGCTACGCAAGCTGATTCTCAAACCCCCTCTTTGCTCCCGCTTTCGCCCGGCCCGAGAAAAGCCTCGGCACGGCCTTCGGAGGCCCTTTTGCGTCCTTGTCGCGCGTCCCTGCGATGCGGGCCGACTGCAGGGCTGGTGGCTCGTCCTGAGTCCCGTCGTAGGCCCCTGCACGTCAGTGCTGCACGCCCTGTGGGCGCCGGCGGCGGCGGCTGTGCCTGTCCCGTGCCGCGTCCGCCGAAGATCGTCGGGACACGGTTTTGCCTCGGGGAGGGCACTTTCGCGCAGCGTCGGGAGCGAGAGGAGGACGTACGCGTACACGAGTCCACGCCGGCTTCGCGAGTGCGCCTTGCGCAGGTGCTCGCACCGCGCGGCCGGTCTCGCGCAGCGAGGGGGCCGTGCCTCGGTGGGTTCCCTGCCGTGCGCGTGCTCCGCGGTGGGCAGGCCGGCTGCCCCCCTCTCGGGCCGAGCGCAGGGGTTCGATGCTCGTTTCGGGGACCTTCCTGGAGCCCACCTGACGGATCTGTTCGACTCAGGTTCGACTCAGGTTCGACTCGGGTTCGACTCGGGTTCGACTCAGGTTGGCCTCAGGGTCGACCCACATCGACCGACGTTCGACGCAGCTTCGACGCACGAGTGGAGCGAGTGGCTCCAGGAAGGTCCCCAGAACGAGCATCCAACAAGGGGGAGGATAGTGTTCAGTCGGGCGTGTCCCCCTACAGGGGGGCTTTCGACGAAAACTACAACCCCAAAGATGATCCAACATGGTCAACAATACTCAAAGAAGTAGTCCCCAGACTACTTTTCTTGACTACTACTACTACTACTACTACTACTACTACTACTACTACTACTACTACTACTACCACTACCACTACCACTACTACCACTACTACTTCTATTACCACCACCACTACTACTACTACTACTACTACTGCTACTACTACTACTGCTACTACTACTACTACTACTACTGCGACTACTACTGCGACTACTACTACTACTACTACTACTACTACTACTACTACTACTACTAGCACTTGTGGTAGTAGTAGTACTACTACTACTACTACTACTACTACTACTACTACTACTACTACTACTACTACTACTACTACTACTACTACTACTACTACTACTACTACTACTACTACTACTACTACTACTACTACTACTACTATGACTACTACGACTACGACTACTACTACTTTACTACTGCGACTACTACTACTACTACCACCACCTACTTCTAGTACTACTACTACTACTACTACTACTACTACTACTACTAATTATATTTCTGACTGCTGCTACTACTACTACCACTACGAATAGTAATACTACTTTTATGTGTTCGGTGTCCCCCGCGACGTGCGTGCCGAAAACTCTTATACTATCGGTTATGTGGCGGGCGCTTCCCGGCCATTCCACTCAGTGAACGATATGCTACAATATGGTTATCTGATTTGCCCCGGTCGGATGCACGCCCCCGTGGAGGACGCATGGTATTAGTATGTCCTTGAGCGTCTTTGTGGCGACGGCCGCAGCCACTGCACAGGCGCAACAGGGTCCATTTCGAACCAATGTAGGTTTTTGGCCCACCCGATCCGACTCGACCTCGGTATTCGGCGATCCGACGCGGCCAGATGCTTCCGAAGCGGGGCTTTATTCAGAACCGCCGCCTGGGAGATCGTTCTTTGGTGACTTCGGCAGTCGATGGATATGGATACAGTCGGCCCACCTTGGGCCAACCTGCATCAATGCCCGCCACCCTCTGGGGTCTCACCACGTCGGTTCCGCATGCGGTTGATACGGATGGATTCCGCCTCGTAATGTTTGCATGACGTTGGTGTACATCTTAGCGCAGCCAGTCAGATCCGACTTCGTTTCCGTGCCGATGGAGCCCGATCCGTTACACGTTCCGATCCCATCCGGTTTCCCGATTTGGTGTTGGTTGATCTTGCCTGCAGCTCCACGAGGAGGCGGCAGTTCCTGCGCACGGGACTGCTCGGCCACGCGCAGAGGGGGGTAACTGGGAGGCGGGGAGGTTTTTGAGAAGCACCCTGCATCTTGGAAGGCGCGGGCCTTTCCTATAGACGTAAGGCCCGCGCCCTGTAAGAAGAAGCCTCCTTCTGAGATGCCTTTCGCCCTCCCCCTGCCCCCTTGTGCGCGCTGCCAAGTTGCGGTGCACAGTCGTCTTGGAAAATATGGGAACATATGGGGGAGTCTGGGATTTGTGTATTTGTTTGTTTGTCCCCCCTTCAGGTCGGGCCTCCCTTGTTGGCCACCCCAGGGTGTGTCCGCGACGCCGCCCCACGCCCCGAGGCCAGACTTCGCCACTGCATCCTGGCGGCGCGCGCCACGGGGCCTGCTGGAGGGGGGAAGGCTTCTTATCGGGTCGATCGAGATGGGTATGGAAATAATGGGTACGATGCCCAAGACCAGTGCCTGTTCATTTTGGACAGAACTCGCTGTCCACGCCGCCGCGGGCGCTATTCACTGAAGACAGAAAGCCGCCTGCCCAGCATCGGCCGCTGCCAGTTTTGGGCAACATGTGTTGTTGGGCATTGCGCCGTTTGACTTAGTACCCATGTCGGGCATCCCAATCTTACAAGGAGATTGCTTCTTAGAAGGCGCCGGCCTTCTTACATCTAAAGACACGGCCCGCGCCTTCCAAGAAGCAGAGCTGCTCCCAAGAAGCCTTCCCCCCCCCCTCCCTTCCCCTGTGGTGCGCGTCGCCGATTTTTGGGCAACGTACCCGTTTCCTCCGTACCCACTTCGGGCGTCCAGAGCCTTGGCGCGGCGGCCCTTTGGCAGGCCGCGAAGACGAAGCAGATCAACATCCTAACCGCCGCCATCGAGAAGAAGACCGAGCGCATCGGGACGCTCCAGGCCCCGGCGGCGGTGGGGGTCGAAGCGGTCGGGCTTCGAGTGCAGTGGAGGCGCGCATCAAGAACCCAAATGTTGTTCGCTGGGGTACCCTGCTTTTTTTTTCGATCTTCGCGCTGCGCGGTGACGTCCCGCGGCCTTGAAGAAGCGGCTGCGTTCAGGTTGCTCGGGGTTTCCCCTGAGGCGTACTTCGCGCGTGAGTTTTCGGGGTCGGGTTTCTTGCGATGGTTTCTTGCGACCGTGCCCGCATTGTAATGGGGAGCGATAAATGGGGGGGGTGAGGGGATGTGCACTTTTTTGTGCCCCAGAGAAGCTCCAAAGAGGCGTTCTGGGGCCCGAAAGGGGTACGAAAGGGGTGGACGCTTCTCCCACGCATGTGTTGCCTCCTGGTCAATCACGCCTCAAGAAGAAGCAACGGCACTGACAAAGCTTCTGGAGCTCCGCACGGATTTCTCGCCTCGGCGCTGGGGCCCACCTGAGCGACGCAAAATCACCCAGTTCGATTGCGCCGACATTCACGCGTAAGCTGCCCGCGTAAGGTCGCGCGTAAGCGCCCGGCGCAGCCCATTCCCCGCGGTTGTGATTTGCAGCAGAACGTGCAGGAGAGGCTATACGCATCGACAGAGTTCCGCCAAGCCAGTCCTCGGCCCAGGGTTGGAACAAACAGAAAGACCCAACAAAAAATAAGCTTCTTTGGCCAAGGGGTGGTGTATGCGTCGTCCTGGCCCAGCCAGGGCGGTGCCTTCACCGAGCTTGGCTCCAGAAAGTCCTGGCCAGCAGCGGTGCCCGGGCGGACCCGGACGCTTCAGGCCCCAGGGGGTGGCGGGGGCGGGGGGAGGGTGTTGTTCCCCGCAGCCCCGTGGCGACAGCGAGTTGTTGCCGTGGCGCCAGTTCCCTCTTCTTCCCACCGCCGCCATCGAGAATCCGCAGCCTCTGGCTCCCCAGACCCCCGACGTCGTGATTTTTTCACAGCGTCGAGGTCTGGACCCCTTCCCCGGCACCGGCTTGTCACCCTGAGCCGTTCTTCGACGGTCCCGAGGCCAGGGCAAAGGCCCACGCGCAGGCTGAAGAGAGCGGAACACCTCCCGTCGTGATTTCTTCATTGCCCGAGGGGCTTTGGGCCTGGCTCAGGATCACCGAGCGCGCTGCACTACTCGCAACGTGCCTACTCACAAACGTCCGAAAGACACGTGTTTGCTGCGATGTAACTTATCGTGGATCCTCCGCGGGGAAAAACCGGGCCATCTGTGCGAGCAGTCACTTTGCGAGTAGGGGCACGCGCTCGTCTACAGGAGCTCGCCCAGCCGAAGACCGCCGCCCCCCGCTGCGCCCCAGAACCGAGCCCCGGCTCGGCGCGCCCCGCGCTGGATGTTTCGGGCCCCGGAGGGCCCCAAGACGGGCTAGGGGGGCCCCAAGAGGTCCCCAGGACTGCCCAAAAGAGGGCCCCGGGCCGCCCAGAGATCGCTCCACGACCTCGGGGTGGCCCAGTCGGCCTCCAAGACGCCCCCACGAGGCCTCCACGAGGCCTCCAAGCAGGGCCCCGGCGGGCTCCTCCCGCCGCTGCGCGCAGCCTCTCTCTCGCGCGCGCGCGCGCCTCTCCCGCGGCGGCCGCGGGCCCTCGGCGCGCGGCGCGGGGCCCGCACGGAGCCTCCCCCGCGGGGGCAGGAGCGGGCCTCCTGACGCAGGTCAAGCAGTGGCGAAGCGTCCTTCCTGATCCTCCTCCTGATCCTCCTCCTGATCCTCCTCCTCCTCCTCCTCCTCCTCCTCCTCCTCCTCCTCCTCCTCCTCCCCCTCTTCCTCTTCCTCCTCCTCATCCTCCTCCTCGTGCCCCACCAAACAATGTTCTAAGAAACTGTGTGTGGTTCCCAGGGGATGTTCTTAGAACATTTCTGGCGGAGACTGTCTTGTGTCAACACATCGGGCTTGACGCTCTGAGAACATGGTTCTTGTTCTTAGAACATTGTTGGGCTCTAAGAACATCTCGTGGTATGACTATAGGAATGCCGGGACGGTCGGTACCTGCTCAAGCAGGCCGGGTGGGAGCCCCCGGGCGCCAGCCTGGGAGCTCGGCGCGAAACGAAATGGCTACGGTCAAGTCGGGCGTGTCCCCCTACGGGGGGATTTTCGACGAAGGAAAAAAAATACTCCAAAAATGCCCCCCACAAGTCAAACAATACTCAAAAATAGTCCCCAGACTATTTTTGGAGCATGTTTTCCTTATTGAGAAACATAAGCTTTTGGCGCTCCGCGCGGATTTCTTGGATCCGCGCTGGGCCCGCGCGCCAGGGAAGGGGGAGAGCGTGCTGCTTCGCATGAGTTTGATGCCAATGAATGGAGGGTGAATTGAACCCGTCAGTGGATCAGTCCTGCGTTCCGACTTAGAAGCTACACCAGATTTCGTAATAAAAGGGAGGGGGTCTGGACCCTCCAAGACAAGCCATTTCAGACCTCTCCCGTGGGAGAATCCTCCAAAACATCGTCCCCAGACCCCCCAGGCCCTCCAAGATAGCCTGGAAGAGACCCCCCCCGAAACGAGATCCCCCCTCCCTTTATTACGAACTCTGGAGTACCATGGTTGTCTTTGGTGGAAGCCCAGCTTCTGATGCCAGCCCGTGCCCACCCCGCTCTGTCTCCGGGGACTCCGCAGCCCCCGACGATGCTGGAATGGGGAGGCGGTCCGCCGCCCCCTGCGCTGCACCACGCGCTGCGCAGGGTCAGTGGAGATGTGAATTGAATTTTCCGGGGAAGCCCTCCGTCCCTCCCCTTACGTCGGGCCCGTCCCCCTACAGGGGGATCCTCGACGAAAAATAAAAAAAAAACGAATACCCCCCAAAATGTCAAAGAGTACTCAAAAGATAGTCCCCCGTCTATTGTGGTACGATGTGTTGCTTATGTTCGGGGTATCTTTTATTTTTCATCGAGACTCCCCCTGTAGGGGGACCGGCCCGACTTAACCCTCCCCCTTTCCTGCCTCCTCCCGGGCCTCTCGGCGACGGCCCGGTCCTGCAGGGGCGCCCGAGAGTCCTGGAGGTCCGCAAGGTCCTGCCGAGTCCACCCCAGCGGCCCTGCTGGCCTTATGTCGGGCCTGTCCCCCTACAGGGGGATTTTTGACGAACCCCAAAAATACCCCAAAGATGCGCCAAAAAGGCCAGAAAATACTCAAACAATAGTCCCCAGGCTATGTTTGGACTATTTTTGGATTTTTGTGTATTTTTAATTTTTCGTCGAACATCCCCCTGTAGGGGGACAGGCCCGACTTAATGCTGGCCCGGGAAGCCCTCCCCGGAACAAGCCCCGAGCATCCTTTCGGCGTGAGGCGGGAGGAGCCCGCCGGACCCGAAAGGATAGCAGATGGGCCGGCACGCCGGTCTTTCTTCCGAGTGTTTATGGGGAGCAATTGTTTCGGCCACGGCGTAAGGCTGGAGGGCCCCGCCGGACCCGAAAAGATCGCGGATGGGCCAGCACGCCGATGTGTTCCCAGTGCTCAGGAGGAGCACTTCGGCCATGCATCGTGTCACGGTTTATTGAAACCGAGGGAATGTCCCGAAGTGCCTTCAAAAGTTTTAACGCTGCTCTTCTCCCCAGCTCTATCCCACCCCATGGGATACCAAGTGCGCACAGAAACGACTCCACCAGCAGTAGTCGTACGCTTGAGTCGGGCGTGTAGCAAAATCATCGGGGGACGAGGTTTCAGTAGTTTTGAGCATTTGTCAAGGTACTTTTTCACTATTTCTAATTTTACTCGGAAGCTTGAACATATACATCACCAGTGGCGTGCTGTTTTTTCAATCCCAAGACTTTTTGAGGGTCGGGGACGACGTCGGGGTGGTGTGGTGTATACTCTTCCCCCGTCTTTCAAGGGAAACCACGAAGCATGTGCACACCAGGATCCCGTATACGCCAGGATTCGCGTTCCTGTGCGAATCCCGGCGCAGGGTCGGACAACAACGTCGGTATAGAAAGTTCTCGCAGGCCTAGAGGTTGACACCAACACCAATATCGGCGGTGTTCCTCCCCCGAGGGAAGAAGATCCCGATCTCGGCGATGGTGGTAATATTCTGGCTGCCAGAGTGACCGAAATATTACCACCAACACCGAAATCTAGGATCGTCTCCCCCGTGTGGAGGCAGCCCCCTTGTCTTGGTGTTGGTGCCCATTCCCAGGCCTCCACAGTTCGTGTCCTTACTTACGTCCAGGATCCGCCTGCTGGAGGACACGCCCGAGCCAACCGCGCACAGCCTCGGCTCTCCATCGGCCTCGGCAGTCGCGCCAGAGGCCCGCTGCGGCGCCCGAGGGTGCCCCCCCTCCGCGGGTCCGTGCCGAGGCCGCGGGTCGATGGCGCGGGCCCGGGGAGCCGGCGGCCACGAGAGGACCACACACAGGAATTCGAGCACAAAGCAGAAGTAAGTGCCGAAGCTCGAGGGTTTTCACGCGTCGGGCCCTGGGAGACGCTCGTCCGACACCGTTTCGACGCTGTTTCGACACTCCTTCGACACTTCTCCGGGTGCTCGAAATGATTTCTCGGGTGTGGTCTTCCAGTCTGGACGCCCGAAATGGGTACGGAAAGAATGGGTACGATGCCCAACAGCAGTTCCTGTTCATGTTGAGCAGGACTCGCTGTCCGCGCCGCCGCGGCCCGTGTCCATCTGAGACAGAAGGCCGCCCGCCCAACAGCGGCCGCTGTTGGTTTGGGACAACATTTGCTGTTGGGCATTGTGCCCATTCTTTCCGTGCCCATTTCGGGTGTCCAAAACCAGGGGAGCAACAACCATCGGAGGTGGATAGACCTCCTACCCTTACGTCGGGCCTGTCCCCCTACAGGGGGATCTTCGACGACAAGTGAGACATACCCCAGAAATGCACCAAAAAGGTCAAAACGTACTCCAAAAATAGTCCCCCGACCATTTTAGTAATATTTTTTGATTATTTGGGGTATTTTCCATTTGTCGTCGAAAATCCCCCTGTAGGGGACAGGCCCGACTTAATCCTACCCTGACACGTTGATTAAGGAATTGGCCGTTTTCGGTTCGCGAGAGGCGTCGCGGCCGCCATCTTTGCGGGTCCAGGTCAATCGGTTTCGGTCCCAGGCCGTTTTCACGAAGGGGAGGTTTGCTAAAGGGAAGTTTGTCCTCCGCCGGAAAAAGGCAGGGGCCGGGAGAACGCCAGGGGAGGAGGAAGGCGCGCATTTGGCAGCCCATGACACGTTTCTGATCTTGCGCAAACTGCAGCGCGCAGCGTTGGCGCTGATCGTGTGCGACGGGCATGAGGCGACGGGGGCAGAGGCAGGGGGCAGAGGCAGAGGCAGAGAGAGGACGGGGGCCGGGGAGCAGAAGCAGGGGCACGGGTAGAGGAGGAGGGGGGCAGAAGAGGCCGAAACGAAGGCAGGGGAGAGGCAAGGGGGAGGGGGCACAATTTCCACGCGGACGGTGAAACCGGTACCCTGGGCCTCGGCACTGGCGCAGCCTGGGGGGGGGGGTAACTTGGGCAGCAACTTCCGGGGTGTCACGATACGCCCGAAGCGCATCGCGAGAGATTGCGATACGCGACATTGTTCGCCTTTGCGGCACGCGCCACTGGCGCATGCCCTCGCCCGCCCACGTCTCGAAGCGCTGCCCCGGGCGGCCGGGGGCCCCTCGACGAGGCGCTGCCGGAGTATCGGGGGCGGAAAAGAGGGGGGTGATGACTAGGGGGGCGTGGATATCATGGCGCGGGCCATGATATCTCCGCAGATTTCATGGCGCCTCTTCTTATTTCATTACGTCCCAGGCCCCCCCGCTGGGCCGCGCACATGCCGCCGGTCATGATCTGCACCCCCCCCTCTTGGACACCCCCCTCTTGGCCGCTCCCGAGAGTCCGATGGCGCCGCGGCGGAGGGCGGGCGGGAAGGGCGGCACGGGCCGCCCGCGCGCCACGACGGCCGAGGGCCACCGCGCGCGCTTCGCCCCTCGAGGGGCGGCGCTGCGGCAGGGCGCGGAGCCTGCGGCCTCTCGACGCCCCGACCCGTGCCGCCGGGGTGCCCGACGGCAGGCTCAGAGCCCCGAATCATCAGGGGTAACTCGGGTCAGGGATAACTCGGGTTCGTTTTTCGGGAATCCAAACCCGAGTTACCCCGGACCCGAGTTATCCCGGATAAGTCGGGCGCCCAACAGGCTGGTCACCACGCACCAGGCCTCCGAGGAGGAGGAGGGGCCCATTCCTCTACCCTTGTGTCGGGCGTGTCGCCCTGCAGGGGGGAATGTTCGGCGAAAGACAACAAAAATACAACAAGCATGCCCCGAGAGGGTGAACAAACATAGTAAAAAAATAGTCCCCAAATTGTTTTGGGACTATGTTTGGATTCTGTTTGGAGTATTTTTTATTTGTCGTCGAAAATCCCCTCGTAGGGGGACACGCCCGACATAACTCTACCCCCTCGCCCGCTTTCCCCTTTTCCGCTCTCCTGGGAGGTTCTCGTCGCCACCGCCGGAGTCGCCTCGAAATCCTGGTCAGAACGCAGACGACCCAGGAGAGGTCCGGGGAGTAGCGGTACCGGTACCTCTTGGTTTCCCCAAACCCAGCCCGAAGGCCTCAATTCGCCCTCAATTTCCAGTTGGGGGGGGCCAGGGAACATGGAACAAAAACACACTTGAAGCCCGTATTCCCCCCCCCAGCCCGAAATTCGGGTCTTCGGGTTGGGTTGGGATGGTCTGGTAGGTAGTCAGTTGGGTCTCCACCACGTTCGAGTGGATGTCCATGTCGACGAATTTGAGGGAGTCGTCGCGCTCAAGGGGCAGAGGATGTCGCTCCGAGGCCCAGCGCGCCAAGCATGCCGAAGTCGGGCTACCCCTGGCAAGGCCCTCCACCTCCCTGCCGACGAGACCGCCGAGTCAGAAGAAGCCTGTGCGCAGGTGGTGCAGGATTCAGGCGATCGCAAACATGGATCAAGGGGACGTGGATTAGCGACGGGTCCCGTTTCCATAGGGGAGTCGCGGAGTTCCGCCGCCGAAAGGGGCGCCACGGGCCGCATTCTGGGGGGGGCACATTCCCCCTATCCATGGATTTGGCGACCGCGCGGACCAAGTCGTGCGGCGTGTCCGTGAAACAACAGACCACGTCAGAGCCGCAGCTCTGGACTGGTGTCTCGGGTCCCGGTATCGCCGAATTCGCGGAGGAGCTCGATGACAGACTCCGTGCGTTAGACGTCGATGTAGGCGTGCTGGGGAAGGAACCCACCCGCCACCCGACAGCCCCGGGACCGTGGCCGCGTGCTGCAGGACGTCCTCGGCTTTGAAATCCGAGAAGTATTGGTAATGTGGATCGCCCCCATGCGCCGCGAAAAGTCCAAGACAAAGTAATTGGACACGACGGGGACACTCAGCCACCATGACCCGCTTCGTCCTCTGAAACACCTCCACGACGAGGCCATGTGAGGACCGCCGCATTGCCGTGACCTCACCACGCGCGACTGACTGGAAGTTGAGGCCGGCGCCCCCCAGGCCGGCGTCGCCGCAGCACAGTCTGCGGGAGCGCGCTGAGCGAGGGGCTTGTCGACGTCAGCGATGCCCAGGGCCCTGGAGACGTGCCTGGCCAAAGCGGTGCAGCGCCCGTCGACGATGGGAGTAGCTGGAACGATGGCAAGGTTCGGGGGGCCCCGTGCGCAGGCGCACGCAGTCGGCCGACCATGGCCACCCGCGTGCGGGGCACGCGTGTGGGGCGGGCCGTCTGGCGATGCGGCGCGCGGGAGCCTTCCGGGGGGGTGCGGCGTGCGCGTGCCCGTGGAGAGGTCTCGTGCAGCCTGGCGCAGAACTGTGATTTGTTCCAAGCTGCTCTAGCCTCGATCACCAGAAAGAAGCTCGAGCACGCCGAACAAATCGGGAACTTGAGGGTTTGCACGCGTCGGGCCCTGGGAGGCGACGCTCGTTTGACACTGTTTCGATACTTTTCTTTCTGGGTGCTCGGAATTCTTTCTGGGATGCGGCCCTTCAGTACGATGGGAGCAACATAAGCGTAGAAGCGCGGTGCGTTGCGGAGCACCCGCCCCGTCGTGAGTGCTGGGGAGGGCAGGCAGCAGCAGTTCGTGCCCGTGGGAACGGCAGTGCAGGACCAGTCTTAAGAGGAGAACCTGAAGTGCACGACGAGTGTCACCGCGAGGTAGCCATGGCAGCGGAACGTGGACCGAGGGGCGCGGATTTGGCCAGCCCCGGAAACGACGCACACGATCCAAGAATTGCACGCCCAACGGGCGCGAGATACCCTCTGCAGCCTGGATGATTCGATGCCGCCCTGCATAGAATTCCGCTGGGGTGATCCGGAAGATCCGTCGGCGACGTTGTCTGGATGTGGGCGACCCGAGGGCATTGCAGGCTCCGGCGGCCCACCTGCGCATGGTGTCGAATCCGCGCTGAGCGCCCACGTCGTCGCACAGCGTTCTGGGGGCATGTTGTGCGCAACGCCGGCGCTGCGTCAGACGTGCCGGTGGCGCGGGGGGAGAGAAGGCGCGCGAGCGTCGTTGCCAGCGCGGGCGCGGGCCGCTTCTGTCGAGAAGCCTTTCCACTTGGGGTTCGTTGAGCGGAGGGTGAAACGGTGGCAATGACACGCCGCTCCAGTTCCGTGAAGTCCGCGTTGTTCGGGGAATGGGCGATGGGCGCGAAGGTCAACGTCGCGGCGGCTGCCGCTGGGTCGCCGCGGAAGACCGCGGAGAGGAAGGATATATAGGGCCGAGGCTGATGGCTGCCAGGAGACAGCGGGAGCGCCGCCGAACGCGCTGTTGGAAATCAACCGTTCCAGGGGCTGAAGATGAGGTGCACGACGAATTCAGCATGCAAGGAGACTGGCGACGGTGGCCTGGAAGATGATGGAAGAGACGTTGCGAGGGCCTGGAGTTTGCCGTGGAAGGCTGCGGGGGAACGACGCTGCGAGAGCTATGCCCACGCGCAGGGGTGTGAGGATACAGGGCCAGATGAACGGGTTGATGTAATATACGTTGTGGAGGGCGTAGCGGATCAATGCAAGCGCGCTGATGTCACACACCGGGACATCCCGAGGTTTGGACATACATGGCATTCCATCGTCGTGGACGTCCCAAACACCACCACGTGCGCGTCGTGTCCTCCCACGCGGCCCAGAGGCCAGCCAATGTTTCGCGGCGCGCGTTCTGGCCGCGATCGCGGCCAGGAGCTTGGCGAGGTCCCTCGCGCGCTTCTCGTCGAACTTCACGCCGAGCTCTGCGGCCTTATCCGTGAAGACGCCGAGGATGTTCTGGTCGGGCTTCGTTGTCCGTTTCTTCGGCTTCATGATGGCGTCGAGTGCCTTCCTGGAGCCTTCGTAATGTTGGCGGTCCGGGGGCAGCGACTCGTCCTCGGGCATGGCCTCCCCCTGGGCCCGATCCAAGGATCTTTGGGTGCGGGCCTGGCGCATGCGGTCTGGCTTGAACTTCTTGATGTCCTCGCTCGCGCGCTGGAGGAGCGTGGGCTGGGATGCCCGCCCCCCCCCGCTGTCGCCTGCAAGGTGCGGGCCGAGGCGGGCCGGGACTCTGGGGTCGCGACCTCGGCCTCGACTCAGGCCTGGCCCGGGCCCGCCGACGAGGCGGCAACCTTTTGGATCATGATGGGCAGGGCCTCCCCAGACGGTGCCCGCTCACTGCACTTGCACGGGCTGCGCGCGGAGATCCACGCGAGTCAGGTCGAGAAGGTCGAAAGCGTCAGAGCCCAGGGGGGTCGCAGGGGATTAGTTGCTGTAGGTTCCGCCTGGCTGAGGAGCGCATGATGTAGGGGCAGAACTCGCTGGTGTTTCGCGCGACCTCCTTGCGGGTCTTGGCCGTGCACAAAGAGGACGCACCTCCGCGACATCGTCGCGTTGCGCCGCGTCCTCTCGACGACGAAATCCTCCGAGCCGAAAGAGAGGTTAGGGCGGAAACCCGGCGGAAGGCCATAGGCCTTCTCGAGTCGGGGGCGGAAAAGAGGGGGGTGATGACTAGGGGGGGGTGGATATCATGGCGGGGGCCATGATATTTCCCGAGATTGCATGGCGCCTCTTCTTGTTTCATTACGTCCCTGGCCCCCCCGCTGGGCCGCGCACGTGCCGCCGGTCATGATTTGCACCCCCCCTCTTGGACACCCCCCTCTTGGCCGCTCCCGATCGAGGGGCCTCGACGCGGCGACGTCGCCGCAGAAGAACAGTTCCCTTCCTTCCGAGTCCATAAGGGCGACGATGCTCCCGGGGCGGGAACCCTCCTCCCTCCCCCCTCCTCCCTCCTCCCTCCCCCCTCCACCCTCCCCCCTCCACCCTCCCCCCTCCACCCTCCACCCACCCCCCTCCCGCCGGCTGGGGGCATGCGCGAGCGGCAAGTGTGGCGCACGCGTCGCCGGGGATGTTTTTGGGGGCAGTTCCCAGCGGTGGGTTGGGCGCGGCTCCGATCAGCGAGGCGTGCACGCGGTCGCCGGGGCCACCTGCGCGTTGCGGTGGGCAATCCACCGCGAGGTGGCCGCAGACGCCACACAACGGACAGAGAAGGCGCTCAGGTGTTACGTGTATGGCGGGGGCATCGCGGCGGCAACCCGGGGCGGGAGCCTCGCGGCAGCCTCCCATGGCCTC
The DNA here is from genome assembly GCA_963575745.1 of Prorocentrum cordatum. Lineage (NCBI taxonomy): Eukaryota > Dinophyceae > Prorocentrales > Prorocentraceae > Prorocentrum > Prorocentrum cordatum. The sequence continues at coordinate 54,656 of CAUYUJ010015359.1, forward strand.
ATGGCGGCCAGACGTGACCTCACGGCGGCCACCTGCGACGTCACGGCGGCCACCCGGGGCCTCGCGGCGGCCACTCGGCGCGGTCTGCGGTAGTCCCGCCTTCTCGATCTGGACCTGTGGCGAACCCGGTGCCCCCCATCCTTATGGTGGGAAGGGTGGCGGTACCGCGAGTAGGCCACATCGTCCCAGTGGTCTGCCATCATGCAGGACGGGAGTGAGCGGGAGGTTCAGCTGCAACGTGTTTCCCGCGATGTGGTGCAGCCTGTTTCCTCGATCGGGAATGGCGGCGTAATGGAGGGCAAGGGGCAAGCAGAAGCAGCAGCAGCCAGAGAAAACGGGGGGAGAGAGGGAGAGAGAGAAGGAGGGGCAGGACACACACAGAGGCAGAAGCAGGCAGAAGGAGTGAGAGGCGGGGGAGGAGGAATAAGAAGAAGGAGAGGAGGAAGAGGAGGAGAAGGAGGAGGAGGAGGAATAAAAAGAAGAGTAGGAGGAGGAGGAGGAGGAGGAAACAGAAGAGGAGGAGTAGGAGGAAACATAAGAGGAGGAGGAGGAGGAGGAGGAGGAGGAGGAAGAGGGGGGGAGGGTGAGCCGGAGGCGTCCATCCCTGTCTGCCCCTTCCCCCTCCCGCCCTCCTCCTCGGCTCCTCCACCTCGTCCTCCTCCGCTCTCCTCCCTTTCGCTCGGTGCGTCGGCGTGCCTTCCGGTGTTCCGTTTTCGGGTGACCTCGTCGGCCTGCCCTGGTGCCGTGCTGGTGCCGGGCGGCCCCGGCGCCCCGGTGCCGTGCTGGTGCCGGGGTGCCGTGCTGGTGTCGGCCGTGCTTGGCGCCCCCGGGCGTCCTCTCCAAAATTCGGCCCCCTCCCGTTCGGGTATATGTGGCTCGGCTGGGGGGCAGCTGGTCGGGGGCGGAACAGAGGGGGGTGATGACTAGGGGGGGGTGGATATCATGGCGTGGGCCATGATATTTCCCCAGATGTCATGGCGCCTCTTCTTATTCCATTACGTCCCTGGCCCCCCCGCTGGACCGCGCACGTGCCGCCGGTCATGATTTGCACCCCCCCTCTTGGACACCCCCCTCTTGGCCGCTCCCGAGCTGGACACGGAGCTCTCCTTTTCCTGCTCCTTTTTTTTCTTTCTTCCCCGCCGGATAGGGCCAGCGGCGTCGCCCCCCCCCCCCACACACACACCCACATTCCAACAAGGGATCGGCTGCAGAATTGGTTTACTTCTACAAGGGTTGCTTTCTCCTCGAACCCATGCGAAATGCGTAGGGGGGCACCTTCTGGTATATCTACGAGCATTCCAGGTTTTCGTCGATGTGTATATATGTGTATATGTATGTATGTATGTATGTATGTATGTATGTATGTATGTATGTATGTATGTATGTATGTATGTATGTATGTATGTATGTATGTATGATGAAGTGAGAGTCTTCGAGCGGGTATTAATGTATAGTGTTGGTCCAACCATGCTCTTCAACAGCAAGCGTGCTTCCATAGCTTTTCGGGTCAACCGCAACGATGACGGCCTGAGGGGCCAAGTTCGCGGTGGCCATCCAGGGAGGTCGCAGATGCCCGACGCGCGCTGATGGTCCCTCCTCCGCCATCGGATCCAGGCAGCGCCGCGAGCGCGCCGCCGCCAGAGCCGAGCCCCATCGTGAGCCTCGGCTGGTGGCTAGCGCCGCGGGCGCTCGGCGCCCTGGGCCTGCTCGCCGCGATGCTGGCGTGGCGCGCCGAGACGGGCCGCGGGAGCCTGGTGCGCCTCGGCCTGGGAGCCGTGCTGATGGCCGTGGCCGCCTTCTGGGTCGCCGTCCAGACGGTGCGCGGCTGGTGGCGCGCTGCCAGCGGGCATCAGGCCGAGGTGGAGGCCCTTCGCGCTCAGCTGGCGAGCCTCTCGCTGGACGGAGGCCAGGCGAGTGGCCCGGAGGCGAGGGCTGGCGCAGGCGCGCCCGAGCTGCCGGCGTGGCCAGCGCCGAGCGCACCCCCGCCAGGTCTGGGGCAGCCAGGGGTGCCGCCAGCTCCCCCCCACAGCGTGGACCCCGCCATGGACGCGTTCCACGCCTTCGCCGCGGGGGGGGGCTGCACTGGGCCGCTGTCGTGGACTGCAGCACCGTCGGGTCCGCCAGCGCAGCCCGAGGCGGGCGCGGGCCCGACCACGACAGCGGTCCTGCCAACGGTGCCTGGCGGAGGCCCAGGCGGACCTGGGCTACAGGCGGCAGCAGCGGCCGCAGCTTGCGCCAGGAAGGTGAAGGAGGCTCTCGTGATGCTGCATGCTGGAGCGAGCACTGACCCATGGTGGGGACGTCGCTTCTGGAATTTCGTCCACCAGCTGGAGCAGGCCGGGGAGCTGAACTCAGGGGTACGGGCCTCCCTCGCTGCTCGAGGCTATGTGGGAGCGGAGACTCGGTCGGCCCCCGACGTGGAGTCGCTGAAGACCGTGCTGGCAGGATTCGAGAACATGGAGTCGTCCAACACGTTCGATGGCACGTTCGGAGCGCCCGCGTCAGCCGCGGGAGGAGCCGAGGTGGACGCCTGGGCCCATTCGCTGCCGCCGGACTTCAAGAGGGCGGGAATGGAGATCTATCGGAATATTCGCGCAGCTGGGAGTACGAGTATCAGACATTGGCTTCAGTCCCAGTTTTCAGGATATCGAGGAGGAGAGCAGTGGCAGTCGCTGTGGAGCACAGCGGCGACATTGGACTTCGAGCTAGGCAAATGTGGGAATGATCAGGAGCTGATGATCTGCCTCAACACGAATGATAATGTGGAGATTGGGCTGCGCCACCTGTCGGCCTACGTGTACGAGTCACGCACGCACGACAAGGCTGGCGCGGCCAGGCTGAGGGCAGTCACCGCCCCAGGGAGCGGGATAGACATCGCACCGGGCTGGCTCATCACGGAGGCGACGACACACAGCAAGATGGAGCACCAACGGGCTGAACGAGTGGCAGCAGAGCTACGACGACGGAGCGGCGGCAAAGGGAAGGACAAGGACAAGGGCCGTGGTCGTGGCGACAAGAGCTCGGGAGGCTGACGCCTACCGGGGCCCCTTCATCATGAGTCGCGGGGTGAAGGGGTGCGAGATGCCCGTGCAGGGCAGCGGCAAGTTCGGTTCGAGGATGTTGATCGAGCCCCCCCAGGCACGCACTGCTCAGTCCTCGCTCATGGCGGGTCAGGGAGGCCAGAGGGTACCGGGCTGGGGGGAGCCCCCCGGTCACGCACTGCTCAGTCTCATCCGCCGCCGAGCGAGAGGACCAGAGGGTACCGGCCTCGGGGGGGGGAAAGATGGATTGCCAAACCAGATAAGCCTAGTGAAGATGCGAAGTTCAGTTACCCTCAGAGTTTCCCTTCGATATCTGAAATGGCCTCTGTTTTCGGTGCCAGCGATGCGGTCCTACCAGTTCCACTTCTTGCACAGCCAGGTCGTGTGTCGGTGCGTTCGGGTCGGAGTAGGCAGAGACTACATCGGAAGCAGATGGTTAGGAAGGTCGCCAATCGAGTGCTCAGTGCTCTCAACTCGACCTACCTGGGCAATATGAAGCAGCAGACCACACCATGGCAGCAGAAGTTTAGCAATGAGATGATGACGAACTCTGCTGTCGGGCGGGTCCAGGCGCGGGCCATCCAGCACGCAAAGGACCAGCTCTATGTTCGCCGGCTGTTCCCAGTGACAGGCGTACAAGCGACGTGTGAGCTACTGAAGTTGGACCAGATAGGCTACAGGAGAGTGCACAAGAGAGACGTCCACACGGAGTTTATTGCCAACAGAGTGGACGAGGTGACGACGCTGAAGGTTGTCCCGCTACTCGAGGCGTTGCCGGCCGATGAGGCAGAGTACTACGAGAAGGAGGAGAACGTCGTCGAGATGGCAGGCAAGTCCATGCAGCACGTGGAGGAACTAGAGAGGCAGTATGGGTTCTTTGGGGGCCAGATGGAGCAGTGGATATCTTATTTACATCGTGATGACCTACCCCCTGGGCTGTGGGTGTTTAGACCGAGGAGCGAGGTGATGACGATCAATGGAGTATCAGCGGTCTTGAAGAAGGACGGCTTTAAGTTGAGAAAGCTCATCATGGCAGTGCCCACGAACTACCTCTGGAGTGATGTGCGACGACGTGGTGAACACGGACTGGGCGGAGGAGGAGCGCTCGCTATGATGCGAGCGCCAGGCATGGAGATTCATATGGCGCGGTGTGATGAGAGCAATGCATTTTCTTCGGTTCTCTTGCCTGAGTGGATGTGGAAGTGGATGGCAACTCCTGCCGTCCCAGCTGCAGCAGTATGGTCCTTGTTACCCGTGGACATGAGGAGCGGTCTCCAGGAGTGGTCTCTAGTGTGCCCTTGCTACACCAGGCTGCCGATGGGGTTGTCTCATGCCGTTCACATCCTGATGTGCATCAACCTGGAGGCAGTGGGGAGGACGCTGGTGAGGTCGGCCGCCCTAGGAGAGCCCAAGGAGAGCCAGTGGATCGATCTTCCGGACGAAGCTGTCGTGGAGGACGTCGAGTGGGTCAAGAAGCAGGCCTTGGGCCGTGCTGAGCGCCGTCAAGAGGCTGGGCTCTCCCCCGAGGCCTTCCTGGTTAAAGTCTGTGAGCTGAAGCAGGAGCGTCACCGAGTGATCATCGTGCTGCACACGTTCGCGGGCGGCCGGAGGAAGCTGGACATCCAGCACTACGTGGAGGAGTTTGCCGTCGAATATGGGGTTGCGATCTTTTTCTTTGGAGTGGATCTTGCCTTTGATCATAGGTGGGATCTGGCGGACCCCAAGCTGATCGCCATGCTGCTGGAGATGATCGAACAGGGCCTCATTGACATTATCCTTGGCGCCCCCCCCTGTGCCACGTGGAGTAGAGCGCGCTTTCACGGAGGAGGTCCTCGTCCACTCCGATTTCGGTCGGAGCCGCTGGGCAGGAGCGACCTGTCGAAGGAGGAGCGCGCGAGAGTCACGGAGGCGAACGTGCTTCTCTTCAACCTGCTCGCCTTGTGCGACGTGGAGGAGCAGTACGGGGGGGGCTACCTGTTCGAACACCCCGCGGACCCGGAGGAGGAGCCGTACCCGAGCATCTGGGACCTGGAGGCAGTGAAGGGCATGTTGGGGCGACACGGCGTGCGCACCACCAGGATCGACCAGTGTATGTACGGGGGACCGGCCCAGAAGCCCACTACGCTGGCTTCGAACTTGGACGGCATTCAAGAGCAGGCGTTGCTGTGTGATGGGAGACACCGTCACGAGAAGGCCTACGGGAAGAACGAGCGCGGCATCTTCAGGTCGCGCCGGCTGCAGGCCTACCCGCCTGGCTTGTGCCGCGTGATCGCCCTCAGTGTAGTCAGGACGGCGCTTCGGATGCTGACCGCAGGCCGGGGACCAGGAGGGTGGCTCAGGACGGGGCGGGAGAAGCCGCGTCACACCCAGTGGAGCTTCGAGAGCGAGAAGGAGGGCCTCTTCGTGCTGAACGAGCTGTACCGCCGGGGCGGCAGTGTGAGGCTGCGCCCAGGCTTCCAGGCGATCTACGTGCACGTGGACGACGGGCTCAACATAGCGGCTTGCCGCAGAGGCGGGTCGGCTGACGTGGTGAGTGAGCAGATGATGCAGAAGGTCGCCGACGCCTGGGAGCAGGCCGGCTTCGTCGTCAACGAGCGCGAGAGGATCGAGGAGGGCTCGAAGATCGTGGGCTACGAGTTGCAGAACTTTCCGCCTCGCCTGAAGCTGGCTAGTGGCAAAGCCAGCTGTTTGGAGGCGGCACTTACGTGGATCATGGAGACGCCCTGGGTGGACGTGGAGCTGCTCAGGGCTTTGGTGGGTGTGTGGCTGTGGGGGGCGCTCTTGAGGCGCGAACTCATGGCCATCCCTGCCGCAGTGTTCGACCTGCTCGAGAAGAGGCAGGGTCAAGTCGCGTGGTGGTGGGCCTCCGCCCGCCGCGAGGTGCGCGTCATGAGAGACATGATCCCGATGATGTCGTGTGTCTTGGATCTACCGGCAGCGCCCGTACTCTTTGCTTCGGATGCGGAGGGAGCCAACCGAGTCGACCACGGCGGGTACGGCATCGTCGTGACGCCCATCACCCAGAGTGAGTCAGAACAAGTCATCGGAGCGGGTACGAGGCCTGGGCATACAGTTTCCAGGCTGGACGGCACGGTCCTCCATTTGAACCGTGCTGATCGAGAGCTGCGTGGCCGCATCCCGGTGTCGCGCATCCCGCGAGAGCTGCTGCAGATCCCTCAGGAGATGTGGCACGAGCTGGACGCGGGACGCTGGCGCTCGCCTGACCACATCATCTTGGGAGATGGCCGAGCCGTGGTCAGACTTTGTCAGGCGCTCTCTCTTCTTCCAGGAGCTCATGACCACGCTATCTGCAACGTGGAGGATAATGAGCCGTTGTCCTCAGCAGCAGCAAAGGGGCGTTCATCGGCCCCGCATCTCAACTACCTGCTGAGGAAGATTAGTGCACTTTCAGTGGCAACAGGCATCAAACTATACCTACCCTGGGTGGACACCGCACACCAGACAGCTGATGAGTTGTCAAGGAGGAAGCGGAGTGGCTTGGTGCGCTCGGCGGGTCGGACCTCGTCGAGTCGACCCTGACCAGGCCGCGCGGGTGACTGAGAAGACTTTAGAAGTATATCGCAGCGCTGGGCTTCGGTTTTCGACCTGGGCCCTCCAGCGCGGCCTGCGTCCCAGCGGTGCTGACGAATGGGACGACCTTCTAGTTGAGTTCAAAAATGATCAGATTGAGAACCTCACTCCAGCGAAATTCGTGAATACAGTTGCAGCAGTTGAGTTCTTCTTCCCTCGCATGCGGGGGAGACTGTTGTGGAGCAAGGCTGTCATTGCAGGCTGGGAAAGAAATGTTGGACGCAAACATACGGTGCCTCTCGGGAAGTTGCCTGGTAAGCTCCTCGGGGTTCACATGGCCGCCAGGGGGAACCCGCGTCTGGGCCTTGCTCTCATCGTGCAATGCCATACGGGCTTACGCCCCTCGGAGCTCTTGGGAATACTACCGGAGGACCTCATCTTCCCTCGAGACTTGGGCGAGAACATCAACATCGCCTCGGTCTCTATCGCTCTTGGGGCTCGTACGGGGACAAAGCTCAAGAGGCCCCAGGTGGCGCGCATATTCCAGGAGGACAGGGACATCATGGAGGTGCTTGAGGAGATCACGAGGGCCACCCCAGCTGGGACTCCGCTCTTCCCCTTCAGCCTAGCCCAGTATCGTAAGACTCTCAAGGACACCGAGGGCTCGTTGGGCCTATCTATGGGTTGGGGGCCTCACAGCCCCAGAGCAGGATGGGCGAGTGACTCGAGGGCCGAAGGGCTCTCGTTTGAAGAAGTTCGGGAGAGAGGGAGGTGGATCTCAGATGGGAGTTTGCGCATCTATCTTGACATCGTCGGTGCGAGCCACATCCTCACCCAGCTAAACACGAAGGGCTTTGCGCAGCAGCTGCACTGGCTCAAGAGAGGGTGGCGCCAGTACTTTCCTGCGTTCGTCTGGGGAGCGCACCTTCCTCCAGCATATGGCGCCCAAGGGCTACGTCAAGGACAAGATCACTGGGGGGTGGATCAAGGGCCCAGACTTGACGGAGGAGAACGTGCCACCACTGCCGAGCCCGCCTGGGACACCGTCCAGTTGGGTGCAGTGCGTCAGTGCTCCGCCGTCAAGGGCCACGTCGCGGACGGCATCGCCGGGGGCAGTTTCGCTCGTCCTCACGCCGCCCAAGGCCAAGAGCCCGGGTACGCTGCCGCCCGCCACTGTGCTCGCAATCCCTCCTCCGGAGGCAGCGGGCCAGCCGATGACGCACAAGCTGCAGTTCTACGCACAGGCACCGTGCAAGCCGCAGCAGACCAGGGCGCAAAAGGGAAGCTACCTCAAGTCGGTTGTTGGCTACAGTAGGGTGCTCCAGATTCTCTGCGGCCCGTGTTTCGTGCCTGCCATCATCCTCACGGTGCTCGTCGTCAGTTTCCCGTCGAGCCTCTTTCCTAACATGTCCAGGGGTGCCGAGGCTGCGGCGTCCCTGGTGGAGGATGTGGCAGGCGCAGGTGGGGCTGTGGCCCTCGCGGCCAGGAACCTGACTTTGGCCGTGAGTGGGGTTGCGCTATCAGTTGCAAGAAATTCTGCTACGTTTGTGGATGAAGCGTGGTCTGGGATAGATCTGCTGGGCTGCCGCTTGAATGTCACAGGCGGCCGCTTCGTCGTTGACATTGGTGCACGCTCTCGCCCCAGTATGATGAAGGAGCTCGAGCGGGGGCTGTCCGTGGTGCCAGATGACCTGGCAGTGGAGTTGTGGGGTTCCATTAACGCTGTATCGGTCAGGGCGCCAGTGGCGGCGCGGCTCTCCCCCCAGTTCAATTTCACGGAGAGCTTCTTCATCTGGGATTGGGAGGTACTGTTAGTGGACGAAGAGGTGCTGGCAGTACGATATTATTTCGCTAGATTGGGATTTGAACTTCAGTGGGCTAATCCGTTGTGGGCACTCACAGGGGCCGATCCCGGAAGAGAGCTGGAGCGCATCACGACGAGAGTCAAGGATGCGATAGAGTCGGCAGTCGACGCCTCCGTGCTGCGGACACCGCTGACCGCGCAGGAGATACTCCAGTTCCCCACCACTCGCCCTCCCTTTTGGTTCCGTCTCGGCCGGTGGGCCCACGCGCAGTTCGATTGGTTATGGTGCGCAAGCGGTGTTTGGCTCTGAGGTTCAGTGGGTTCAAAGCCATATGAGTGGTATGATCGGATACCGGAGTTTGGCATTATCTCAGAGCGGACATGTTGTATACGTTATGGAGTTCAGATTTCCCTTGATAATCGGATGAGGTCAAATACAAAGGAGACCCTCGGCCGAGGGAGTTTAATTGGAAGCATGTTGCGACACGTCTGAACTGTGATCGACAGGAGATATGGCTTTGGTCATTTCGTGGTCTGTTGAAAAAAGGAGTTGATTATCGAGATAATCGTGAGTGACGCTTGCTGTTGTTTCCTATTCTGCACAGGCTTCGCCTTGGCACGCCCTACCTGTACAGGCTTTGCCTACTCGTCCCTAGCTTTTCCCTTCCTTGCCCCTGACCGCCGTGGGGGCGGTGTGGGGGTCGGGTGGGTGGGTCTCCAGAGGCTTTAGGAACTCAATGCGTTTTGTACATTATGATGAAGTGAGAGTCTTCGAGCGGGTATTAATGTATAGTGTTGGTCCAGCCATGCTCTTCAACAGCAAGCGTGCTTCCATAGCTTTTCGGGCCCACCCGATCCCGCCCTTTGGAGTTCAGGGGATTTTCCCTTGATAATCGGATGAGGTCAAATACAAAGGAGACCCTCGGCCGAGGGAGTTTAATTGGAAGCATGTTGCGACACGTCTGAACAGTGATCGACAGGAGATATGGCTTTGGTCATTTCGTGGTCTGTTGAAAAAAGGAGTTGATTATCGAGATAATCGTGAGTGACGCTTGCTGTTGTTTCCTATTCTGCACAGGCTTCGCCTTGGCACGCCCTACCTGTGCAGGCTTTGCCTACTCGTCCCTAGCTTTTCCCTTCCTTGCCCCTGACCGCCGTGGGGGCGGTGTGGGGGTCGGGTGGGTGGGTCTCCAGAGGCTTTAGGAACTCAATGCGTTTTGTACATTATGTATGTATGTATGTATGTATGTATGTATGTATGTATGTATGTATGTATGTATGTGCGCCTGTATATATATATAGATATAGATATACAGACACACATATACATATGTATATATAAATATGTATATAGATTCGACGTCAAATTTGACTTTAGGGTACACCAATTTTGTAGGCCATCCCCTGCTCGACACCCCCCCCCCGGTGGAGGTGGAGATCGTGAGCATGAAGCAGGAGTTGGAGGCGACGCAGGGCTCCCTGGCGGAGGACGTCCGCCCAGCCCGGGCCGCCGCCGCCGACGCCGCGCCCTCCTCTCGTCGGGGGCGGAAAAGAGGGGGGTGATGACTAGGGGGGGGGCCATTTCATGGCGCCTCATTTTGTTTCATTACCAGATATCTGCCCAGATTTCATGGCGGGGGCCATAATATCTCCCCAGATCTCATGGCGCCTCATCTTGTTTCATCACGTCCCTGGCCCCCCCGCTGGGCCGCGCACATGCCGCCGGTCATGATTTGCACCCCCCCCTCTTGGACACCCCCCTCTTGGCCGCTCCCGACTCTCGGGGGCGGCCAGGAGGAGGGGTGATGACCAGGAGAGGTGGATCTCACGGCGGGGTCCATGAGAGCCAGACCCCCTCGGGCAAGGACCAAAATCATGACGGGAGGTGTTCCCGAATTGTCGGCTTTCGGAGGCCCTCACCGGCCCTCGGGACCGTCAAACAACGCTTCAGGACGAAACACCAGTCCAG
>CAUYUJ010015359.1:70000-102500 GCA_963575745.1 Prorocentrum cordatum
GGCTGTCTCGTTGGGGGCGTCGGGGCAACCTTGAGGCCGACGAGTGGGCCAAACACGCCATTCGGCCGTACGTTTTGGGCGAAGCTGGTAGGACCAAGATCAGGCGGTCGCACTTGCTGGTGGACGGCGTTGTGGCCTGGGTGTCCTGTGCTGGTGCCCCTGCGTCAGCCGCCCGTGACGACATTGACGCTAATGTGGTGGCCAAGCTTCCGCCGAAGGTTCGTCTCAGCCTCACGGAGCACGACTTCGTGGTCGAGGCGAGCTGCTGGCGGTGCTCAAAGTGTGGACGATACGCCGCCACCGAGAATTCCAAGCGTAAGCTGTTCAGCCTGCCCTGCATTCCACGGCCTGTGACGAGTGCCCCGCGCCCGGCCGACACGTCAGGAGTGAAACGACCTGTAGCAGCGGCGGGGCTTGCGGCGGCCGTTGCCGTTGCTGCGGCTGCTTCAGCTGCTTCGCAGTTCGGCGGCAGTACGGATGCTCCAGCTGCTAGCGCTGGAGACGACGGTGCTGCTCGGCGCGAGAGCGATGATCAGCGGGCGTCAGCAGCGGCGTCGAGTGGTGCAGGTGCGGAGCCGGAGGCCCCAACGGACTTGGCGAGGGGCCACGACATCCGCATCACCAACGGCTTCCGTGTGTGTATGAAATGCTGTTCTTTCGCTCGTGAACGTGAGGGGCTCGTCCGTGAGCTTGGGAAGGATTGCGCGGGACACCCTCGCAAAGGAGACAATGCTGGACGAGTTCGACAGCAGCGGAGAGACCTGCTTCTGTTGGGCAAATATCCCAAGACTCGGAGGCCTCTCGCGGGAGCTTGATTCGATGGGGCTACGTGTGGTTGTTGCTGCGGAGTTTTGGCTTCTGGTACATCCACACGTGAGCCTCTGAGTCCTTCTTTTATCATCGCACGCTTTGCGCGGCGCCCCACTCAGGGTGTGATGCCTGTGCTTTCACGTCAACGTTCTTTGCTGTTGATTGTGTTTGCGCACGCTTCGCGTGATATCCTCCAATGCGAGCCTGATGCCATGCTTTGTTGCTCCCGTGACATAGCACACGCTTCGCGTGGTCTAACCTGGACCGTGCTTTGCGCTTCGCGCGACGCTCGCCCGAAGGGTGGAGCTCCGCCGTGCCTCTGCTGTGGTGTGGACTGTGGGGTCCTGCCGTAGCCTTGCATGGTTGATCGGGCCGAGGGGCTCGGTTGTGGCGGCCCTGGTGGCTGTCGTGTGTACAGCTTGGCTGTGCACACCTGCACGTAAACCACACACGCACACACACACACGCACACACGCACAACCACCACGCACGCACATCCGCACACACGCACACACACCACACACACACACACACACACCACACACGCACACACGCACATCCGCACACACGCGCACACACACACACCACACACACACACCACACACGCACACACGCACACACGCACACACGCACACACGCGCACACGCGCACACGCACACACGCACACGCTCACACGCCCACGCGCACACATACAAACATATACACACACACGCGTTGGCGATACCATACGGTCTGATGATGATCGGGAAGCAGCCTCATGAGAAGCATTCCCCCCTCAACCCGCATCGTAAGGGTGATCGATTCTTCAAGGCTGCCCTTGCATCCTTCCCCCTCGGCCCATCCTTTGCCACTTTCGCTGGCCTTGTCCCGCTTGCAAATTGTCGACATGGCCCCGCGGCCTGGGCCTCTCGCCTGCGCGCTCGTCGTCGTCTGCCCGCTTCTCCCATCCTCCCCCCCCTTCGCTGGGCAGCAGAGCCTGCCCGGGAGTTTCGTGGGGCTTCTGGTGTCGGGGGTGGACAGATAGCCCACCCTGACACGTCGATTAGTGGATTCTCCGTTGTCGGTTCTCCAGGCTTGCAGCCGTCGCGGCCGTCATATTCCAGGCTTGCGCCCGCCAGGTTTGGGCCCGAGGTCGTTTTCATTAAACCACGTTCTACTAACGGGGGTTCTGCCCATCCCCGATGGTTTATCAGGTGGGGAAAAACACACAGACACAATTAATCGTGGATGCCCCAGAAAATATTGGAAAATATGGGAAGTGGGGGGGAAGACGAAAGCCCAAAACATATAGGAACATATGGGGAATCTGGTTATTTGTGTCCATTTATTTGTGTGTCCCAGGGCTCCTTCAATGGTGTAGTGCTTCCGCTCCGTCGCACGGCTCCGCTCGATCGCGAGGGGCCGGCTGGATCTGCTGCCTGCTCCTGCCCCTCGAGCAGCAGCCTCCCATGGCGGCCTTCCCGCCCCGCCCCTGCCCCCCCTCGTGCACAGACGCGTCCGCCTAAGGGGCCACGACCCTCAGAGGAGGAAAAGGTACCCATACCTCTACCCTTCGCCCGCTTTCCCCTTTTTGGGCCTCCTGGGCGGCCCTCGTCACCACTGCTGGATTCGCCTCGAAATTCTGGTCAGAACGCACCCCGGGAGAGGTCCGGGGAGTAGCGGTATCGGTACCTTTTGGTTTTCCCAGATCCTCGTGAGGGATGTGCAGAAATGGCCCGCCGCCGCCACGCGAACCCTGCCACTGGCGCCTTCGGTGGAGCTCCCGATGGGGCCACGATCCTCGCAGGGGGTGTGTCGAAATGGCCCGAGGCCGCCATGCGAACCTTGCCACTGGGGCCTTCGGTGGAGCTCCCGATGGGGCCACGCCCGCCGCCGCCACGCGAACCCTGCCACTGGCGCCTTCGGTGGAGCTCCCGATGGGGCCACGATCCTCGCAGTGGGTGTGTCGAAATGGCCCGAGGCCGCCATGCGAACCTTGCCACTGGGGCCTTCGGTGGAGCTCCCGATGGGGCCACGATTCTCGTGAGGGGGTTTGTCGACATGGCCCAAGGCCGCCGCGCGAAACCTACCACTGGCGCCTTCGGTGGAGCTCCCGATGGGGCCACGATCCTCGTGAGGGGGTTTGTCGACATGGCCCGAGGCCGCCACGCGAACCCTGCCACTGGCGTCGTCGGTGGAGCTCCCGATGGGGCCACGATCCTCGCAGGGGGTGTGTCGAAATGGCCCGAGGCCGCCATGCGAACCTTGCCACTGGGGCCTTCGGTGGAGCGAAGGGGCCGCCGGGCATTCCAAGTACCACCTCCCAGGAGGCTTCGGCCTCCTGCGCACGCCATCACACGCAGAGTGCCTCCGCGCAGACGCCCGAAACAAGCACAGGTCTGCATCCCAGGAGGCTGCGGCCTCCTGCGCGCTCCACTACAGGGCTGGACCTAAACGGTGTTTTGGCGACTTCGTGGGCCGTTTTCGTTTCGATGTCGTTTTGCGGTGAAGGCGAAACGAAGACCAAAGGATGGACAAAAACGAACACGAGACGAACACGAAAACACCGTTCAGGTTCAGCCATGCTCCACTGCTCGCAGAGTGCCTGCGCACAAAAACGCCCGACAGAAAAATCCCGAGTCCGCATCGACGGGGTGCATCGTGCAGCCCCCGACGGCGCACCCGGGCCACCTCTGCGAGCAGCTGCTCTCCCCCGTCGGCGGGAGGCTCCCGCGCGCCGGTTCGCGCGCCCGCTCCGCGCCCTCGCTGCGCGCGCCGCCCAGCCCAGTCCGCGCGAGCGCCTGCGCTCGAGTCGGGCGCGTGCTTCTACTTCTTGATCCGCGGGTCGAGAGCGAGCCTCTTCCGATAGAAGCTAAGCGGGCCACGCACAGTCTCAAGTAGCAGATGGTGGGGGGGGCAAAAGAAGGCGGCGCCTCAGCGTGTGCTTCTACATGAGGAAGGTAATGTTCAAGAGGAGTCCCAGAAACAGTACGGGGACATCTGTTCCTGTCTTCTGGTTTATTTTTGGAAGCTTTTGGACACGTTCGGTTTTTCGCCCGCGATCCGCCTGGAACGCTCTGGGACGCTCTTGAGAGGGCCGCGGCGCCCGAGACACCTTCCAGAGCCGCCAGATCCGAGAGATTCTCGACAGGGGGGCGACTTTTTGAGCATCTGCTGCTCCTTATGGGGGTATTCTTTGTTCATTTTTGGCTCTCGTCCAAAATCCCTGTGCAGGAGGACTTGCCCGACTTAGGCTTCAGCCGAGCCTGTCCCTCCACAGGTCGAAAATGCAAGAATAGCCCAAAAAATTGTCTGGGGACGATTTGTGGACTGTTTTTGGAGCATCGGGGGGGTATTTCCGAATCTTTTAGTTTTCGTCAAAAATCGGCCCGTAATTACCAGCCTCGAGCGTATCCCTATCCCTAAGATTGACACGCCAGAAGGCGATGGCAATCTTAAGGACCCGCCCTCAAAGAGTAAGGGAATCCCTAAGATTGGCATCGTGATGAGGAGGTGCCCAGCACAGGGAGAGGGATACACTCCAGGCGATGCTTAAGAAAACCCAAGTTTTCGGCCAGAGACTCGATTATTCTTAATGTTTCAATGTAAATCTTCAGATTTTAATAGAAATGTTGGGTTTTTATTCAAGTTCTGAGACTATGAATTTCTTAACCCATGATTTCTTAAGCATTTCGCAGGGTGTAATGTCAGGGGACACGCCCGACCCAAACTTGCGCCTGCGCGAGGGGGGGCCGGCCGCGCGAGCGCCCTCGTGCGCCGCGGCCGCCCGCGCCGGGGGCCGCCGCGCGGCGCGCCCCGCCGGCCCGCGGCGCGGCGGGCGTCGCGGGCGGCCCTTTCTCAGGAGGAAAAGAAACATCCTCCTCCTCCTCCTCCTCCTCCTCCTCCTCTTCCTCCTCCTCCTCCTCCTCCTCCTCCTCCTCCTCCTCCTCCTCCTCCTCCTCGCGTCTCGATCCCCCCGAAGATGTGGGAAAATATGGGCCGTGGGGGGAAGGCAAACATCCAGAGAATATGGGAAGATCTGGGGAATCTGGTGATTTGTGTCTATCTATCTGTGTGTCCCAGTTCCCCTTCGCTGTCGCGGGCCGCCGCGCGGAGGCCCGAGGTCGAGCGGTGGCGAGGCGTCCTGGCGTGCCCGTGGTCGGGAACGGGATCATACAGCGAGAACGTATGGTAGGGACGGGCGGTAATCGGGGGAGCGTAAGACCCGGGTTTGCCAGGACTCGGGTTCGCCATCGTTTTTTGACGACCGCGCCTAGGATTTTGACGAGGAGGAGTTTCGTGGGATGTCTGCAGCGGGAGGCCTCGTCAAAATGCAGGCTCGGCCTCGTCATTTTTGTTGACGACCTCGTCGGGGATTTCCGAGTCCCCCGTACCCGGGTCTTACGTCTCCCCGAGGTAAGGACGCAAGACCCTTGGAGGCCGAAATTGAGGTGTTCTGGCCTGCGAAGATTGCCAGGGACGGGTCGCAGAGGCCGAGGCAGGCAAGGACCCGAGGGCACCCTTGAAAGAGTCGTTTGTCGAGCGAGGCGTCGTGGCGTGCCCATGGTCGGAGGCAGGAGCATGCAGTCAGGACGTGCAGTAAGGACGGGTGGTCAGGACGCAAGGCCCTTGGAGGCCGAAGTCGGGTTTTTGTAGGGCGGCGGGCGACCAGTGATCATGGCAAGGACGAGCCTCAGAGGCAAGGACACAAGGGTACCCTAGATGAAGACGCGCGTCCTTACTAGGCGCGTTGACTGTACACATCACCAGTGGCGGGCTCTCGCTCTCTCTCGGGACTTTTTTGTGAGGGTCGGGGGCGACGTCGGGGTGGTGTGGTGCATAATTACGTTGCCCCCGTTCCCGAAGGGGAGCAACGAAACGTGTATGCACCAGGATCCCGGTATACACCAAGATCCGCGCTCCTGTGCGACATTCAGCGTGAGGCCAGACAAAAGCGTCGGTGTATAGAGTTTGGTTCCCTATATAGCCCTCCCAAACAATGTTCTAAGAACGTTTTCTGTGGTTTCCACGAAATGATCTTAGAACATTGCTGGCTGGGAGTCTGTCCTGATTGAACGCATCGGGCTTGTGTTATAAGAACATTGTTTTGGTTCTTTGAAAATTTCTGGGTTCTCAGAACATTTCGTGGTAGGACTATAAGAATGCCGGGACGGTCGATCTCTGCTCAACCCCGGTGCGTGTGGCCCCTTCGCCGAGGCGGGAATTTGTACCTCACCACCGCCTCGGCAGGCGGTGGACATGGACATCTTCGGGCCCCCAGGGGCCGAAGTGTATCCATAGCCACCGCCTGCATGGGGGCACCAGGGCGTCGGTTCCCAGGCGGTGGATCTGGATAAATCCCTGCCTCGCACCTTCGTCTTGGCATCGCTCGGACGCGTGTTTTTTTTTGTGGGGCGGGGCACCCTCGAGGAGCATCCTGAACCGCCGAGCCAAGCAAGAGCACGCGCGAGACCGAGCAGTGCGCGGGGAAGGGACGTCCCGAGCGACCCTTCTGCAGGGGAGCAGGAGGTATACCCCAGATTTCGTAATAAAGGGAGGGGGGTCTCATTTCGGGGGGGGTCTCTTCCAGGCTATCTTGGAGGGCCTGGGGGGTCTGGGGACGATGTTTTGGAGGGTTCTCCCACGGGAGAGGTCTGAAATGGCTTGTCTTGGAGGGTCCAGACCCCCTCCCTTTTATCACGAAATCTGGTGTACCCATACCGCTCCACTCTCCTCGTCTGCCCCGTTTTGGGGGGGCCTCCTGGGAGGCCCTCGCCGATGCGGCTGGATGTGCCTCGAACTCCTGGTCGGACCGCGCCCAAGGGAGAGGTCTGGGCAGCCTCGGGTATCGGTACACACTTTTGGTTTCCCCCCAGGGAGGCTCGTGCCGGTCACGAGCGGCGAACGCCTCCGTGTCCGCGCCCTCGCTCTTCGGATCCCGGCGCGCGGTGCTGCGGATACGCGGTCGTGCGGATGCTCCCGGGCGGGGCATCTGCGATTATGTCGGGAGCGGAAAAGGGGGGGGTGATGACTATAGGGGGGGTGGACTTCATGGCGGGGGCCATGATATTTCCCCAGATCTCATGGCGCCTCTTCTTGTTTCATTACGTCCCTGGCCCCCCCGCTGGGCCGCGCACATGCCGCCGGTCATGATTTGCACACCCCCCTCTTGGACACCCCCCTCTTGGCCGTTCCCGATTATAATGCCCCGTATCCGCTGGGTCGCGGCCCAGGGGCCTGGCCCGCGAGGCCGTGGATGCGGAGGTATCCTTCGTCCACGCTCTTCGTCGCCCGCGCGAGGGGGCCTCGTCAGGGGCCTCGTCTGCGTCGCGCTCGTCCTCGTCGCCCGCGTGTCCGCGCGCTGTGCTGTGGGCACGCCCGGCCGGGAGCGCCCCGCAGAGGACCTCGAGTTTGCCGCCAACATCAAGAAGGACTGCGAGAGCAAGTCCTCGGAGTGGGAGGAGCCGCGGCGATCCCGCCCCCCCCCCGGTCCGCTGTCGCGCCACGCCTGGTCCAGGCGACGCTTCGGCACGGCAGGTTCGTCTCGGTTCGACGCGGCGGCGACGCCGCCGCGGGCGTTTCGGGTTGAACGCCGGCGGTGGCCCACACAAAAGCGAGGTGGCAATGCGAACAAAACAAGCGATCGCCCAAGGTTGAGCGATCGTGAGTTCTGAGACTCGGGCCGGGCGAAAGGGGGGGATTGGGAAAGGGGGGGTTACGAAATTTGCTGCATGCAGCTGGTTTCGGCCTCACCGAGGGGCCCATTCCTCGATACATGGCCGCCTCCGGCGCCGGGAGGCGCCGGGAAAATCAGCTCCGTGAGCTGATTCTCAATCCCCCCCTTTGCTATCCCCCCCTTTTGCCCGACCCGAGAGACGGAGGTCAGTGCAAAGGGGTGTCAGCCAGAGCGTCGGACAATGGAGGATCCTGCAGAGCCAGGATGGCATAGCCCCCGGACTTGCGTGCAGGATGTTTGAGGATCCTGCCGACTCTTGCGGGATCCTGCAAAGCCTGGCTCCGAAGACAAACCTGCAGAAATATAATCATTTGGCGCTCCGCGCGGATTTCTTGGATCCGCGCTTGGCGAGGATGATCCACGAATTGGCGATAGCCAAGATGGGCGATGGCCAAAACAAGAGTTCGCCGGAACTCGGGTGCCAACGCTTTTTGATAGGCCAGTCCTGGATGTTGGCGGTCCAGTTTTCGTGGGATGTTTGCAGCGGGAGCTCGCCCCATCTTTCAGACTGGGTCTCGTCATTCCCCTGGCGGCCCGCCAGGCGAACCCGGGTCCCCCGAGCGCGAGTCTTCAACCCCAAATCGGAAACTTGAGCATATACATTAACAGTGGCGCGCGGTTTTTCAATCCCAGGACTTTTTGGAGGGTCGGGGACGACGTCGGGGTGGTGTGGTGTATACTGTTTGTCCCCGCTTTCCTGGGGAAGCAACGAAGAATGTATACACCAGGATCCCGTATACACCAGGATCCGTTTTCCTGTGCGACATTCAGTGTGAGGCCAGACAACGGCGTCGGTGTATATATAGAGTTCGGTTCCCTACCAAAAGATCATCACCGACACTTCCGCTTGCAGTCTCGGTCCTGGTCATCATCCTCTTTCCCTCCAGAACTGGCCTGGGCGCCAGAGCCCCCCGGCGGAGCGGCGGGCGCCGGTCGGCGCCAGGAGCGCAAGAAGCTGCGGGCGGAGGAGCTCGTGGCCATCCACGAGACCATCAAGATCTTGTCGGACGATGACGCCCTGGAGCTGTTCAAGAAGACCCTGTTGCACCCCCAGCTGCCCTTTGCCAGCCTGTAGCTTATTTTCTCTTCGCATGTGTGGCCTCGCCTCATCTCGATGCCGTTCTCGAGGATTCCCACAGTTTGTGAGGGCGCGTCGCTGAGGTTGTCACCGCCACTGGGCTTTGGACTGGGCAGGCTTGAGGCTGGTCATGCCCTTCGCGCAGGCGGCCTCTCCCAAGTCAGCGACGCAGAACAACGAGCTCGACTGAGCAGGCCTTCGCGCGTAGGCTGCCCGCGGAAAGGTCGCGCGTAAGCTGCCCTCGTTGCCAGCGCCGCGTGCCGCGCTTCGGCGGCCCGCGCAGGTCACCGCGGACGGTCGCGGTGCCATCTCGCGCGGGACCCGCTGCTGCTCGCCGCTCCAGAGGTGCGCGCTGGGCGGCTCGGCCCTGGGGAGTTGCGCTGCAGGGGCCAGGCCGACCCGCTGAGATTCAGGAGGGAAAGAAACACACAGACACAATTAATCATCGATCCCCCAGAAAATATGGGAAAATATGGGAAGTGGGGGGGAAGACAGAAACCCAGAAAAACAATATATATATATATATGAAACAATGGGGAATCGGGTTATTTGTGTCTATTTATTTGTGTGTCCCAGTTCCCCTTCATAGATATCGAGCTCGGCCGTCCCGATCCGATCCGAATCCGATTTGTCGGCGGTCCGAGGCGGCCCGGTGCTCGCACGGCACTGCTGTACATCCTGGCGCGGCCGCAACGCAGTCGATGTCGACTCCGCCCCGGAGCGGGCCGATCCGACGCACGGTGCGGCCCGATCGGAGGCAGGCCGGCGCTGCGCTGCCAGCCACCTGCGCTCGGGCAGCCACTGCCGACCTCGTTGGGGCTCTCGCATCATGCGTGGCACTGGGCAGCAGCAGAAGGAGCCATGAGCAAGCGAGGAAAAATCACCCAGGCCCCGACAATTGGCGTTGACTGAACGGCCCTGGGCGTTGACTAATCAGCCCTGCCCTGCTCGATTCCTGCCCTGGGTGCGTTTAGTAAACGGCTTCACATGCCAAGGTGCTCATTCATGCGGTTGGATTCTCGGCCCAATACATGAAGCGCGTGCGCGGGGGAGGCGAGCGTTGCAAGGAGTTTTTGTTTCGGGGGGTGGATACCACGCCACCGCAAAGTTGTGCTGGGCCTCTCCAGCCACCTCTGTACCACCCCAGCCGCCTTCTTTTGCTCCTCTGTTCCTGATTGATCATGGTTACCATCATCATCATCATCAGCAGCATCATCATCATATTCGCATAATGAGCAGCATCACCATCGTGACCAGCATCATCAGCATCATCGTCACCAGCATGATCACCTACATCCGCATCAGCATCAGCATCAACATCATAACCACCATCAGTATTGTCATCCTCATCCTCATTATCCTCCTCCTGCTCCTCCTCTTCCTCATCGTCAGCAGCATCTCAGCGCAGTCATCATCACGCTTTGCCACCCAGAGAGCTTTCTGCCTACTGCGGGCCGCCAGCGACGCCGAGGCCATCGCCGAGCTTCGTGCAGATGGAGGACGCCCCCCCACCCCCCCCCACCGCCCCACGCAAAAGGGGCAGGGCGTTCGCAAGAGGGCGAGGAGGGTGCAGATGCAGAGAGTGTGGTACATCGGGGAAGGGGGCGGCGCCGGAGGCGCCGCCATGGGGGGCTCCAGCGCCGACCCGAGGAAACCGCGCGGACCTCCGAGTTTTTATGTTCTTGTCATTGCTTGTTCCCCCAGAGCAGGGAAGGCGCTGAGTATGGAGCGCCGCTTTGGGGTCAAGCAGATGACGATGCCGATGACGACGACGACGACGACGATGACGATGACGATGACGATGACGTCGACAATCACGATGACGTTGACAATTACGATGACCATAGCGATCGTCATCGCCATCCTCATCGTCGTCATCATCATAATCATCGTCGTC
The DNA here is from genome assembly GCA_963575745.1 of Prorocentrum cordatum. Lineage (NCBI taxonomy): Eukaryota > Dinophyceae > Prorocentrales > Prorocentraceae > Prorocentrum > Prorocentrum cordatum. The sequence continues at coordinate 80,501 of CAUYUJ010015359.1, forward strand.
TTCGTCGTCGTCATCATCATCGTCATCCTCATCCTCATGGTCATCATCATGGCCGTCGTCAGCATCATCATCATCAGCATCATCATCGTCATCGTCATCGTCATCGTCATCGTCATCGTCACCCTCATCCTCATGGTCATCATTATTGTCGTCGTCATCATCATCATCAGCAGCATCATCAGCATCATCATCGTCATCGTCATCGTCATCGTCATCGTCATCGTCGTCGTCGTCGTCATCGCCGTCGTCGTCGTCGTCGTCGTCGTCGTCGTCATCGCCGGGGCTCCGGCTCTCGGGCCGCGCCTCGGAGCCGGGTCGGGGGGGGGCCTCTCTCCGTGGCGGCCGCTCCGTGGCGGCCCCCTTCGCGCTCCGTGGCCGGCGCCCCCTCCGTGGCAGCGCGGGGGCGGTTCGGGGCCTGCGGGCCCTCGGGCGAGTCCGGCGAAGGGTATCGATCGATCTTCGATCCTCGATCCTCGATGGAGCCTCGATCGATCCTCGATCGCTCCTCGATCTCCCGAGCCTCGACCATCGATTCCCGATCCTCGATGCTCTCGGCCGATCCCCGATGCTCCGGCCCTCGATCCTCGGTGTGCTCCAGGGCCCTTTTCTCCTCCGGGGCCCGGGCCTCTGGTTTCAGAGGCTCGGGCTGGGCGAAAGGGGGAGATTGGGAAAGGGGGGGTTACGAAACTTGCTGCATGCAGCTGGTTTCGGCCCCACCGAGGGGCCCATCCCTCGATACATGGGCGCCCCTGGCGCCGGGAGGCGCCGGGGAAATCAGCTACGCGAGCTGATTCTCCCCCCCCCCCCCCCCTTGCTATCCCCCCCTTTTCGCCCGACCGACTGTTGGCCCTCGGACGAGCATGGCGAAGGGTGGGCAGACCTCCTACCCCGACACGTCGATCCAGGAATTGGCCGTTTTTGGTTCGCGAGAGGGCGTCGCAGCCGTCCCTTTTGCGGGTCCAGGTCCGTCGGTTTCGGTCCCAGGCCGTTTTCACTGAGGGGAGGTTTGCGAAAGGGAGGTGTGTTCACCGCCGATATGGCAAAGGCAGGTAATCTGATCGAAGAAGAACAGCAACACATTAAGAGAAGCTTTTGGCGCTCCGCGCGGATTTTCTGGATCCGCGCTGGGAGCCCCCTCGCCGCGCCCCAGGGGCGCCGCCCCTGGCGCGCTCCGCGCGCCAGGGAGGGGGGCACAGCGCGGATCGAAGAAATCCGCGCGCAGCGCCAAAAGTTTATGTTTATGTGTGTGGTTTCTTCTTGTAACTGATGTGCAATATCCTGTTACGAATGGGGCGTTCTTTCCCCATGAAGCATTGTCGAAGGGATCCGTCTCTCTCCCGTGTTAGGGTGCGGATGGCATAGTTGTCTCCAGGCCAGGCTACTGGTTCTCGAGGATCTTGGTTGTCATCTCCCTGGCGAGCAGGGCAACTCAATATCAAGCAAGCGCAGTGCACAGCAGACCGTTTCAAGGCAACGCAACGCTGCATGCAGCAAACCACAGCAGCGTATTCCGATGTCAAGCAAACAAATATGGTCCAACGCAGTGCGACACGATGCAGCGCGAGGCAACACACTTCAATGGATGCAATGCCAACCAGAGAGTTGCCGCGGAAACTCAAAACTATGCGAGGTAGACACAATCAGCAACAACATGTTTCAGGCAAAGCAGATCATTCGCCAACGCATTCAAGGCAGCAGCGCAACCTTACAGTACAATTCAACGCAAATCAACACTGTTCAAAGTACACATCCAACGCTGCAGCATGTGACAGCCCGCCCTTGCTATATCCACTTGTTGGTAGTGTGTTCCGAGCTTCGGCTTTCTGCAGTCTGGTAGTTGTCCTGGGGGGAGGGGAGTGGGCTGGGCCCCCCCGGGGTGTACCATCAAAGGCCACACTCGGGGCTTTAGTTTTCGTATGATGCTTTACGTTTCAAGGCAAGGCACGCACGGGTGTAATAACACCAGACGATTCACGCGTGTTGGAGTCGATGCGTCGGGGGGAACTACCGGCCCAAATGCTGATCCGTACGAAGCGGAACTAACAACACACGCACTTGTTCGAACCAGTCGTTGCAAGCGTGGTGGCGGACTTATGGAGACCGCGCAACATTTCGTTTTCGCGTTGTGCTCACATAGCGCGTGGCTGTTTCGGCAAGTGTCAAGTACGCAAGGCGAAGGGTAGGATGACGCTGGGGAGTTGTCGCGAGGGGAGGGCTGGGAGGGAGTTGAGGACGAAGAGGAGGGGGGGACGACGACGACGACGACGACGACGACGACGACGACGACGACGACGACGACGACGACGACGACGACGACGTCGACGACGACGACGACGACGACGACGACGACGACGTTTACGACGACGACTACGACTATCACCACCACCACCACGACGACGACGACGAGGACGAGACTCTCGCCGCCGTCCGCCTCGTGCTCCTTCCGTTCCATGTCGTCGCGAGGGGAGGGCTGGGAGGGAGTTGAGGACGAAGAGGAGGGGGGGACGACGACGACGACGACGACGACGACGACGACGACGTCGACGACGACGACGTTTACGACGACGACTACGACTATCACCACCACCACGACGACGACGACGACGAGGACGAGACTCTCGCCGCCCTCCGCCTCGTGCTCCTTCCGTTCCATCTCGTCGCGAGGGGGGGGGGGCGGGGAAAGGGAGGACTGGGCGGAGCCGGCGGGGGGCGAGGACGGAGGAGGAGCAGGGCGCGCGCACGGGGGGAGGAAGGGGAGGGCGAGGTGCCCGTGCAGCAGGACGGGGACCTCGAGGATGGGGTTATGTCGGGCGTGTCCCCCTACAGTGGGATTTTCGACGAGAAAATACAGACACCCCAAACATATTCAAAAAAGGCCAAAGAATACGCAAATAATAGTCCCCAGACTATGTTTGGAGTATTTTTTGACCATTTGTGGGGTATTCTTTGTTATTCGTCGAAAATCCCCCTGTAGGGAGACAGGCCCGACACAAGGATGAGGGCACGGGGGGGGGGGGAGGGGGGGATGGTGGCGCGGGCGAGCAGTGAGACCCGTCCAGCGGAACCCCTGGGGGCCCTGCGCCTAGCGCGCAGGTGGGTGGGGGGGGGGGATCGGGCGGGCGGTAGTGGGGGATGACCGGACTAGGTGGGCGAAGGAAAGAGCCCTGAAGGGGCTATTTTGTTCAACCCCCCACTCACAGTGGAGACCCATGCCAAGAACAACCCTGCTTTCCTCCAGGGTGCCCTGGGTTTCTTGGGTGTCGATGGTTTGCGATGGACAGCGTGACTGTCCCACACCAGAAATCACGAGACGCCCGTCGGTTCCAGGGTTGGGTTTCTTGTGGAAGGTTTCTTGTGGGCTGGCCTCCACAGTAGGTCACCCCAACCGCCCGCCCGAAGGAAAGGGCGAGCCCTCCTCGCCGTGCCATCCACACGCCACTCCCCCCCTCGGCCAGCAGCTGGCAGACTCCAGGGACGCGGCTTCGCCCACCTGGCCGTTTGCGGGGCCCCGACATCTGTCCGCAGTGGTGGTTGTTTGTTCTTTCGTTCGTGTATCCATTGGTCGTTCAAGGTAGGTATTTCTGGATGCCCATGTTCCAATCTACTTTAAGCGCCTTTCTGCAATGATCAAGTGGCTTCCCCTCTTCCCTTCTCTTCAGTGGGCGGGCGGAGAGCCAATCTACTTTCAACGCCTTCAAACGTCATGCTTCTACCTACTTCTTCCGACCGATGGGTACCCATCCCTTTCCAGGCAAGCGGCATGGCGCTGCGGAAGCGTGCCCTCGCGCTGGTGGAGAGGTCGCGGGCTGGCAAGGCCCCCCGCTCCTCCCGCCGTCTCCCCGTCTCGTCCGCCTCCCCCTTCGTTAGAGGGCGGGAAAACGCTGACCATAACCAAGGCAGAACGCGGAGACGTCGGTGCCGATCTTGCTCACCGTTCCTCTTGGTCGAGCGATTTTCCTCCCAGCCCACCTCTGCCCCTACAGGATCCGGCTTGAATAAGGAACACTAACTCTTCAAAAAGGGCTCGGTCATTCCTTTGGTTTGTATGCGTTCCGCCACCTTTGTAGCGGCGAGCCCCCCCTAGTGTTCCTTCAGATTTTGGACGCGCGGGTCCGTTCCCTCGGACTTCGTAGACTGACTTGGAACAAGAAGGGGCTTCGTTCCTTATCTATCGTTCCGTATGTCAGGCCGCATTCCTGTACCCAACCAGTGCGCCCCTCCACCCGGTTTCTCCGATCCGAATGCACGGCAGCGCCTTCCGCGGCGGGCTGTCGGGCTGTCGGGGGGCGGGGGCGCGCCGGCTGCGTGCCGAGGCGCCCGGGCCCGGGAGGCAGCGCCGCGGCGAGTCCGGGGCGCAGGGATCCCCCGGGGAGAGCTGGAGCAGGGACGGGGTCGTCGAAATCCGCCCCCCTGAGGGGGCCGACTACACGTGAGAGAAGCCTTTCGCCTGAGTGACCTTTGGTGCGGGCCCAGTGGGGTCCCCCGATCGCCGGACGCGAAGCGGCAGCAGCGGCTTGCGCGCCTGTGCTTGGCCACCCCGCGTTCCCCGGTGAAGCCGCGCACCAAAGGTCACTCTTACTCATGGTCACTCTCACGTGCAGCCGAGGGGGAGGGGGGCGGGGGAATTTCGGCCACATGAAGACATGGATTGGGGCACGTGGGCTAGCGATCGGTCCCGCTTCCGTGCCTCATCGGCCTTTCCGCGTCCCCGAACGGGGCGGCATTGGCGCAGTGTATGGGGGGGGGGTTGTGTTCCCCGATTCCAGAGAAACGCGTCCCGAATCCATGTGTATGGGGGTGTGTGTGTGTGGACGTGGCGCCCACGCGCCAGAGAAACGGATCCCGAATCCATGCTAGAGGGCGTGCGAAGCTTGGGACCCGACGGCGCTGCGAGCTGTCCGAAGCCTCGTTCTTTCCTCCAGCGTCGCCGCGCCCCGCCGCGGCACGCGCTGCTGGCCTTCTGCGGGGGGGGGGGGGCGCGCTGCGGGCGCCGCGCCGCGCCCGGGGGGGGGGGGGGGGCACGCGAGGCTTTCGGGACTCCCTGCTCTGCGCCTGCCACACCGCGGCCGCTGGCCCTCCCACCTCCGTGGCGCCGCGCGCAGTTCGCGCCTTCCTCCTCCTCCTCCTCCTCCTCCTCCTCCTCCTCCTCCTCCTCCTCCTCTCCTCCTCCTCCTCCTCCTCTTTATTTTCGCCTTCCTCCTCCTGTTCCTCCTCTCCTCCCTCCTCCTCTTTGTTTTCCCCTTCCCTCCTCCTCCTCCCTCCTCCTCCGCCTCCTCCTCCTCCTCCTCCTCCTCCTCCTCCTGCCCTCCTCGGCCAGGAGGCGCTGGGTTTTCCCCAGCACTCCCAATGGGACGAGGCGCGCGCGCGCGCGAGGGCGCCGCCCGTGCCCCACGCGAGCCGCGGCTGTCGCCAGGGCAAAGTCTCCGCAGCCCCACCGAACTCTGCTATCCCCACCCCTCGCCTCCGATCGCTCGCCGCCTCCCCCCGTCCCCGTCGACCTTCCCCCCGCAGCCCCCGTGCGCGGGGGGGGGGTCTCTCCTCCCCCGACCCTCCGTGCATCCTCAAGGCCTTCTCTTCCTAGACCTTTCAAAGGGGTATCGGGATGATGGGGCTGAGGGTGAGGATGATAGATGATCAGGAGGAGGAGGAGGAGCAAGAGTACGACCATGATGATGACGATGACGATGACGACGAGGATGATGATGAGTTTGATGATGATGATGACTGTGCCGATGATAATAATGATGCAGATGACGATGACGATAATGATGATGTTGATTACGATGGTAATGATGGTAAACATGATGATGAACACGATGGTGATGAAACTGATGATGTTGATGTTGAGGACGATGATGTCGATGACGAAGACAATGTCGACGATGATGAAGATGATCATGTTGTCGATGACGATGCCGACGATGATGATTGTGCTGATCATGATGATGAGAATGATGATGATGATGATGATGATGATGTTGACGTTTACGATGCCAATGCCGATGACGATGCCGACCACGACGACCACGACCACGACCACGGCGATTGTGATGATGAAGATGGTGATAGTGATGATGAGTTGATGATGAGTTGGTGATGAGTGGGTGATGGTGAGTATGATGATGATGATGATGATGGCGATGTCGATGATGAGGGGGATGATGATGATGCAGATGATGACGCTGCCAATGACAATGATGACGATGGTGAGGACGATGACGATGACCATTATGTTGCTGTTGACGAGGCCGATGACGGCCATGATGATGCTCATGATGATGAGGACGACGATGGTGATGACGACGGTGATGATGAGGACGATGATGATACACATGGTGATATTGATTATGATGGTGTTGATGACGACAACGGTGACGGTGACGATGATGATGCTGTTAATCCTAATGATGCTGGCTATGACAATGATGATGCTGACAATAATGATGATAACAAGGATGATGATGATGATGATGATGATGATGATGATGATGCTGATGCTGATGATGATGATGATAGTGACAACGGTGATGATGATTTTATTGCTGATGATGACGAGTCTGATGATGATGACAATGATGATGACGATATCGATGAAGTGCTAATGATGATGCTGATGATGCTGGTGGTAAGGATGATGATGATGATGATGATCATGATGATGATGGTTCTGATGGTGCTGACGATGTTGATGCTGCTGCTGATGATGCTACTGCTGGTGATGATGGCGATGCTGATGACGATGACGATGGCGATGACGATGACAATGATGATGGCTGTTGCTCATGGTGGTGATGGCGATGATGACGATGGCGATGGCGATGACGACAAATGAGGCTCATAATGACGATGGTGATGATGAGGACGATGACGATGACAATGACGCCGGTGATGATGATGATGCTGATGATGACGATGATCATGACTATGCCGACGACGAAGTCGATGACGATGGCGATGATTCTGATCATGATGATGCTGATACTGACGACGATGCCGTCGACTATGATGATGATGATGATGATGATGATGATGATGATGTGGACGCCTATCATGAAAGAAATGATGACGATGGTGATGATGCTGATGAGTATGCTGACACTGATGATGATGCTGACCACGATGATGATGACGATGATGGTAATGATGATCAAGGTGATGACGATGACCACGACGACAGTGACGATGCTGATGATATTGATGATGCTGATGTTGATGATGAGGATGGTATTAATCTTGATTATGATAATGATACGGATGATGCTGGTTTTGATGATGATGACGACGATGGCGATGATAAGGATGACGATGAGGATGATGATGACGATTCTGATGATGGTGCCGATGCCAATGACGATGACAACGACGATAGTGTCGATGCTGATAATGATGACGATGACGATAATCTTGCTGCTAATGATGATGATGATAACGATGAACATGACGATGACGATGATGGTGATGCTAATTATGCTACCCATGATGATGATGCTGACGACGATCACGATCATGATACTGATGATGATCATGATGATGATGAAGCTGACATTAATGATGGTCATGATGATGATGCTGCTGATGACGATGATCATGACGCTGGTGATGATGACGATGACAATGATTGTGATGATAGTGATGATGCTGATGATGCTGATGATGATGGCCATGCTGATGTTGATGCAGACGAGGATGACAACTATGGTGCTACGATGGTAATGATGTCGACGAGGATGACGATGATTATGATGATGAATATGCTACTGCTTCTGATGATGATGACGGTGATGATCACGGTGATGATGACGATGCTGATGGTGATGATAGTTATGATGCTGCTGATGAGTATGACCATGGTGACGACGATGATGATCATGATCGTGATCGTGATCGTGATGATGATGATGATGATGTTGATGGTGATGATGATGCTGTTGATGATGATGAGGATGATGGTGGTGGTGCTGACGCTGACGCTGATGCTGATGCTGATGCTGCTGCTGACGATGATGATGGTGATGATGATGGTGATGATGCTGATGATGATGATGATGATGATGATGATGATGATGATGCTGGTGCTGGTGCTGGTGGTGGTGGTGGTGATGGTGCGGAGGAGGAGGCGGAGGAGGAGGAGGAGGCAGAGGCGGAGGAGGTGAAGGCGGAGGCAGAGGAGGACAAAGAGGAGGAGGAGGAGGAGGAGGCGGAGGATGATGATATGGAGGAATTCGTAGAGTAGAAGAATAGGCGGAGGCAATGGAGGACGAGGAGGCGGCGATCGAAAAAGCGGAGGATGAGGAGGATCAGGAGGAGGAGGAGGACAAAGAGGAGGAGGAGGAAAAGAGCTCGTGAAGGATGTGGGGGAATCGTGGAGGATTGGTAGTTCGGCGGCGCCCAGCCGGAGGCCCCGACCGAGAGGGCGCAGCTGGATTTCCTGACCATGGCTCTGCAGGCTGGAGAGCAAGAAGCGAACCTCGACCACCACCACCGCCTGGGGGGATGCTGGATTCTGCACGCCCAGAAGGGGGACAGAAGACATGGGTACGATGCCCAATAGCAGTGCCTATTTATCTGGAGCAATATCTGCTTTCATTCGCGGCCCATCAGGCAACACATCTTGCCACAAGAGCTCCTGTGCATTTGACCGCGCTTGTTGCCCAAGTGGACAAGAATGGCTGTCGTCAGGACAAGAACTGTGGTCAGAGTGGTTCCAGAGGACAACAGCACTTGTTGCGCATGCAGGCGCTACTCTTTGGCATCGTACGCACAAGGATTCACCGCCCACCAAACAAGCCCAACCCAACCCGGAGGCCCCGATTTTCCCTCCATTTCCAGTGGGGGTGGGGTGGGGGGCCGGGGAACAGTGGACAACACGACATCCGAAGCCCGTCCCCCGCCAGCCCGAAATTCGGGTCATCGGGTTGGGTGGGAGTGGTCTGGTAGGCGGTCAGATGAGTAGAGCAGCAAACACAGCATCATCAGGGAACGTGCGAAGGCCCACGCGGAACGAAGACCCCCCCCTGGCGGCGCCTCCGGCGGTGCGCCTGGCGCACCTCGCCCGCCAGGGCACGGAGGGGGGGGGGTCCAGAGCCGCTCCAGGACCTCCGCGCAGAGCTCCGCCATGTTAGGTTCAGATAGGCCGAAGGTCGTGACTTGTGTCATGCTGTTCCCACGGTGATTCCGTAGGGACCACATGCCCTAAACTTGTGCTCCGAATGAGCTGACCTGCAGGATGCAGGTGGGCAGGATGTCCCGCGAGTGCGCGGGCAAAGTCGCACATACACCACCACCCTGACCCCCCTCCCCTCCGCTGCCTCTACCTGCGGTGCGATAGAGATGGGTACGGAAAGACCGTGTATGGTAGGTTCGCGTCGTGTCGACCAGCGGCGACCCCGCTGCTGGCGTTCAACGCTGAACGCCGCCAGCGACCTTGAATCGGCCGATGTTGAAGGTTCTGACCTTTCGGAAACGGCCGATCGTTCAAGGTTGAACAATCCCCGCGGTTTCAGGAACCAACGTCGAAGTCGGCACGACAACAAGCTGCCGTACGAAAACCAACCGCATTCCCGGTTCATGTTGAAGAGGACTCGCTGTCGGTGTCGCAGTGGACGCTGTCCATGTGAGACAGAAGGCCGCCTGTCTAACAGCGGCCGCCGTCGGTTTTGGACAGCATGTGGTGTTGTCGACGAGCCGAAATCCTTCACATCAGTAATTTTGGGTCTCGGAGCCCACAGGGCGGTTTTTCATGTTTTCCATTCGACGTTCCATGAAGCCCGATGTCATTCCGAGGCCGCGCGTCGAACGTTTTCGATGGCGCGTCGCGTTATGCAATGTCACGTGCGTTGGGGTCGTCAAAGGCTTGCGTGCTTGTTGCGGATCGGTTGATGTGGGCTGGGGTTTTCTCAGGATTGTACATTTGCTTTGCGCTGGGGCGGTTTCGACCCCCATCCCTGGCTGATCCACCCCGCGGGTAACGTCGCAGGAAAAGTTCGATCATTTCGTTCGTAATGCCAGCGATGCTGTCGCGGACATTGACCGCGCCACGGGGGGGGGTCGTCCAGAAATTTCCTACCATATTGCAGTGTTGGTTCTTCGTTTTGAAGAGACACCGCCCCGCGTCATTCCTTCCGGCCCCCTCCCTCGTCCTCCCTCTTCGCGTATCTGCCCCTGCTCTCCGCGTGTCTCCGTCGTCATCGTCCATCGTCATCGTCGCCATCACCATCATCATCAGCATCATCAGCATTCTCGCCGTCTCCATCATCAATACCACCACCATCCTCATCAACATCATCAAAACACCCCCCTTGTTCCCCCGCGTCTCTGCTTCGCCACATCCCCCGCAAGTCTCGTGGCCTTGTGAGGTGCTCCACCGAAGGCCCCATCGGCAGGGTCCTTAGTGCGCCGCCCAGCCCATGTCGGCACGCCCCTCAGACGCTTCGTGTCCCCATGAGGAGCTCATCGGAGGTCCCAGCGGCAAGGTCCACATGCCGTCGCCCAGGCCACATTGATGACACCCTCAAACATTTCGTGCCCCTATAGGCAGCTCCACCAAAAAAAGGTCCCAGCGGCAGGTTTCCCAGGCCGCCGCCCAGCATATTTCGGCATACGTTTCACACGCTTCGTGGCCCCACGGGGAGCTACACCGACGGCCCCACAGGCAGGGCCCACAGGCCGCCGCCCAGCCCATTCCGTCATACGCTCACAAGCTTCGTGGCCCCATTGGGGAGCACCCCCGATGGCCCAAGCGACAGGGTCCACATGCCGTCGCCCAGCCCATGTCGTCCACGAGTGGCGCCCAGCACGGTTCCAAGAGCGCCCCAAGAGGCGCCGAGTAAGTTGCACCCTCATGCAAATAGTTTTTGTCACTTGTGGGGGTCCTCTTGGGGCCCTCTTGGAGCATTCTTGGGGCCCTCTGGGAGCGTTCTTGGGGCCTTCCCGGGGCCCCAGTGGGCCCTCGGAGGGCCCCAAGAACGTTCCCCGAGGGCCCCAAGAGGGACCCCCCAAAGTGGTGCAAAGAATTCGCGCGAACGTGCAATCTGTTGTAGGCCTTTCGGGGCCCTCTGGGAGCTCCCTTGGGGCCCCCATTGGTGGCGCCTTGGGGCCTTGGGATGGCTCCAAGAGGCTTCGGGATTGCCCCAGACCGCCACAAGACAGCTCCGAGACGGCCGTCGAGCACCACGGGTGAAAGCAAGTGAGGCTAGGGAACAGGGCCTCTGGTAAGCCGCCACTGCGCCCCCTGGACTACCCAGACAGCGAGGGGACCTGAAACGCCCTGGGGCTCCAGGGGCCCCAGATTAGTGAAGTGAAGGTTTTTGCCATGCAAGCACCCCGAAATTCTTCACTTCACTAAACCGGACCCAGGACGAACTCGCTACGCTCCAGTCCCGCGGGAGATCCAAGACTCCCGCCGCCGCCCGGGGACGTTGCTGCATTGCGGTGCTCTGGTCACTGTTAATGGCTTCCGCGGGCTGCAGCGGCTCACTTCCATGACTACCCCGACTCACGAATCCAGTGGTTGGTCTGGCTCTATGGGTTGGTTTCGTTGTGTCGGTTGATTTTATGCTTGGTTGGCGGTCGGTGGATTTCGCGTTGTTCATTGGTGTCGTGAAGTGATTTGTCGTTTGGTTGGTCAGTGCCGTTTTGTTGATTCGTGCCGTTTTGTTGGTTGGTGTCGTTTCGTTGGTTGGTGTCGTTTTGTTGCTTGGTGTCGTTTTGTTGCTTGGTGTCCTTTTGTTGGCCGGTGTCGATTTGTTGGTTTGTTGGTTGGTGTCGGTTTGTTGGTTGGTGTCGTTTTGTTGCTTGGCGTCGTCCTGGCGGCGTGGCCGATAATCGGCGGCCTGCAATGGCGCCAGGATTTGTTTCGGGCCAGCCTTGATCGCCCTCATCATTCTCATATTCGTCAGCGTCAGCACTCGTCGCCCCCATCCGCGCACACATGCGGCCCTGGTACGGCTCTCACGCGGCCCTGCGAAGGCCTTCACTGTGCTCCCCAAAGCTTTCTGAGGGGCCCCCCAGAGGCCCCAAGAGGGCACTGGAAATTGTCGCTTCCAACTCCGCCAGGCGGAGGTCAACAAGGGTCTCACTGGTGCACTTCCAGGAATCGTCGTTCGATCCTCTTGGGGCCCTCCTGGGGCCTTCTGGAGCCGTCTTGGAAGCTCCGAGCGGCTCCATGAAGGCGCCGGGCGATATCGCTTCCAATTCCGCCAGGTGGAGTTAGACCAGGGGCTCACTGAGGCCCCTTTTTGCGCCCTCCTCTGCCTTTGAAAAAGCCCCGATGGGGTTCTTCAGTGCCGTCTTAGGGCCCCTAAGAGGCCTCCAGTAGGGTATTGAAGTTATCGCTTCCAACTCCGCCACGCGGAGTTGAACCCAGGGCGGCTCTCTATGGCCCTTTCGGGGCCTTCTTAGAGCTTTTCTGAGGCCCTAAGTGGGCCCTGGGAGGTGTCATTTTCACGGGCGTTGAAAGTGACACCGCGGAGGGCCCTCTTGGGCCCTTCTTGGGGCCTCTCTTGGGTCCCTCTGGGACCCTCTTGGTGCCGCCCTGGGGCCTTCTCGGGGCCTTCTTGGAGCCTTTCTGGTGCTCTTTAAGTGGGCCCTGGGAGGTGTCACTTTCACGGGCGCTGAAAGTGACACATCGAAGGGCCCGCTTTCCCTCGTAGCGCTGCCCGTGGCCGGGGCATTGTGCAGCGCATCCCTCGTCGAACGTATTTTGTCGGACGCGTGGTCGAATTCCGCCAGTTCGGTCGAGATGGTGGTCAAGCGGTTCGGTTGCAATGTAGCCATGCGGATCTGAGCTCACCATTTCTTGCAATTTTGGCGGGGATCGCAGGAGCGTTTGTGTTGTGATCAACTGTGCTCGATATATCCAGCGGCAGCGTTTCATCCTAAAATATTATTTTGAAAAAAGTCAGCAGGGGCCAAATTGCTGATGTGAAGCAACATAGGTCTCGTATGTTGGGCATCGTATCACCATTTCCCGGACGTCCAAATATTGGAGAGACCTGACGGCCGGCGCCGCCGACCCTGATCGAAAGGGCTAGGAGTGGGGGGAGGAAGCGGAGGAGGAGGAGGAGGAGCAGGAGGAAGAGGAGGAGGAGGAGAAGGGCCCCCAAGAGTGGGGTCGGGTTTCGGCCCCCTGGCGGAGGCGGGGACCGCCGGGCCCTCGGGGCGGAAAGCCCCCGCTCCCCGGGACGCCGCCAAAGTGCGGTTTCCTTCCCCCGGGGGGGTCGCCAGGTCCCGTGGCCTCCCCCAGGGTGGGTCTGGGTCCCCCCCAGCATTCGCCGCCCTGGGGCGGGACCGGCGGCTCGTCTTTGTCGTGTCGTTCGTCCGTGTCGTGTCGTGCGTGTCGGTCGTGGCCGTTTCGTCCCCCGTCGTGTCGTGTCGTGTCGTGTCGTGTCGTGTCGTGGCGGGCCCCTGGGGTGGGTGGTGTGGGTTTGGTGGGGCCTGGCCCCTGTCCGTTCTGTCGGGGGTCGGTTGTTCCGGCTGGGGTGTTGTCCGTCCGACAGAACTTGGCGGGGGAGCTGGCCCTGCCATCCCCGCGCTGCCCGCTTGCGGGGGGCCCGCCCGCGTCGTGAGCGCCCCGCGGCCCGGCCGCGCCCGCGGGCGCCCGGCCGCGGCGGCGCGCGCGGCGCGCCCTGGTTTCGGCGGCCCCGATTATGGGACTCACCGCTGCAGAGTCCGAAAGAAAGAGGAGGAGGAGAAGGAGGAGGAGGAGGAGAAGGAGGATATTTGGGGGTGGTGGTGGCGGCGGTGCGTTTCCTTTCCCCTATTCAGGGTCGGGACTTCAGCTTCGCGAAGATCATCTCGATGATCGACAACATGGTGAAGGCGACCTCGGTCCGATCTGCATCCGCCCCTCTCCTGCGCCTGCGCCCCCGCTGTCCGGCATCTTCTGTCTGCCCGTGCTGATTGTTGCGCGTCGTCTCTCTGTTCTTGCATCCGATCGTGCGTGCCCGCCCCGGTGTCGGGCCTTACTGGGGGGTCTCGGCAGCACCGCGGTATCGGGGGCGGAAAAGAGGGGGGTGATGACTGGGGGGGGGGGTGGATATCATGGCGGGGGCCATGATATTTCCCCAGATTTCATGGCGCCCCGCTTTATTTCATTACGTCCCTGGCCCCCCCGCTGGGCCGCGCACGTGCCGCCGGTCATGATTTGCACCCCCCCCTCTTGGACACCCCCCTCTTGGCCGCTCCCGAGGTTAGAGCCTGCAGTTGTCTTGCGCGAGTTTCTGGGAACCACGAGCGAAGCACATTCCGGCCTCGAAGGAGGAGGAGGTCACCCAGGGCAAGGTACCAACGAGAACACATCAAGGTACGTTGCGTTTTCGGGAGACCTCACCTGTCCCCACAATTGGTGTCTGTTCTTGTGCCCGACGCGGGCTCGACGCGGACTCGACGGCGATTTGTCGTGGATTCGACGCGGATTTGACACGGCTTCGACACGGATCCGACGAGTCCGACATGGATTCGACGCGGATTCGACGCGGATAGGGCCGCGACGGGACGGACAAGGTCCCCCTGAGGATGCAACATAACACAAGTTGCCTCGCTCATTCTTGCCCGCCATCATAGTAGCAACGGGTATTCCGCCTAGGCCGAGGCCGCCATAGGATGGGACATCCGTTGGGGTACCAGCACAGACGCAAGATGTATGCGACGCTCGCAAGGTGCGCCACGCGTGGCAGGTGTGTTGTGTGGACAGGGTGTGCCGGCAGGTGCCCGAGGGGCTACCAGGGGGGGGGCGCGCAATGTGCTCCACGTGCGCCAAGTTCACCACCCACCACATCACCACACCACCCCAACCCAACCCGAAGGCCCAAATTCGCCCTCCATTCCCAGTGTGGGGGGCGTCGGAGAACATCGAACAACCGCGTTTGGACCCCCCCCAACCCGAAATTTGGATCTTCGGGTTGGCTTGGGGTGGTCTGGTAGGTAACCACAAGCGCGCCACCAGCCCCTGTCGCGCCAAGCCCTCGCTGTGCGCTAGGTGCGCCAGTGCATGTGGCAGTACACACCCGAAAAGATGTCGACCGACCAGCCGGGACAAGCACGACTGCGAAGTGGCGGCGTGGTTGTTCTGTATGGAGTCCGGGGCAGGGATCGTGGGGTTGTGCGCGACGGCTCGCCAGGGTCTCGCTCACGGTCCAGAGTTTTGCTGCCACCTGCATTTTGAATTTTTATTGAGGGGTTTTGGGGGAGACGCTCATGGTTCGTGACTGGCGGCGCTGGTCGAGTGGGGGAGGGGGGCTATGTTTGAGGGGCAGTGGTGAGCCTTTCGCCGAAGGGAAAGAGGGGGGTTGGAAGAGGGAACGCAATCAAGCACCTCAATCCAGATGATTGTTAAGATTACGTAATTCATGCCCAGAAACATTCATGAGTATTCTGTCGCAGAGTCCTGGGATATCCATTTGTTCGGTCGAAGTAGTTCTACGGCTTCCACCAAGGAGGCTCTATAGCATTCGAGGCCCTGTCATTGAATAACGCCGTCGACGCCATGCGGTTCTGGACAACCATCGCACGGTCTACCTTCCGCGCTGAACCATG
The DNA here is from genome assembly GCA_963575745.1 of Prorocentrum cordatum. NCBI lineage: Eukaryota > Dinophyceae > Prorocentrales > Prorocentraceae > Prorocentrum > Prorocentrum cordatum. The sequence goes on from CAUYUJ010015359.1 coordinate 96,035, forward strand.
GCGCCAAAACTAGTTAGAATTGGGACCTGCGCGACACGCGCGTGGTTGGCTCTCGTTCTGAGTGCGTGTTCCTCCACCTCCTGTGTGCGAGCATCGATGAGCAGATTTGTTCATCAGTCTGTGAATCTTGCGGAATAGCGTCTGCCCTTTCCCGTGCGAGCTCCTCGCCGACGAGCAAGCCGAGGACGAGAGCAAGAAGGAGTACTGCTCGAAGTCCATCGACGACGTGGAGGACGCCTGCCATCACATCGTGAAGAGACAGCTGCACTTTTGCACACATCCTTTCGACTCGCCCTGGATGTCCATCTCCAGCCTGTCAGGCCGTATTGGGACGGTAGGAGGGTGCGACTATTCTGTCGTGTTACGTGCGACCACTGGGTCGCTCTGATGTGTCATGTTGTTTTCTGCGGCATGTGTAGGCTAGCTCAAGTACATGCATAATTCGGATTGCTGTTGTACGCTACATGTTGCGGTGGCTTTCGAATTTGTTAGAGGTCAAAGACGTGCTCGTGACCTTTTATCTTTTGTTTTCTGTTATCTCGCGCTCGACCACTTCCTCATCCTCACTGTCTATTGCTTTACGTGTACACATGATGTATATATACGTTGAAACATAAATATGTATCATTGCTTCGCTCTTAAAACAATAACTTCCTCTTTTTACGTTCTGTTTATCGTTCTCGCTCCCCCTCTCTCGTTTCCATATCTCTCCCTCGTTCTCTTTCTCTCGCTCTTTCTCTCTCTCTCTCTATCTCTCTTCCTCCTCTCCTTTTTTGTATCTCTCTCTCTCTCTCCTCGTTCTCTCTCCCCTCTCTGTCCTCTCTCTTTCCTCTCTCTCGCACACTGTCTGACGATGCTGCCCGCAGCCGCGGCATGAGGACAAGGGCAAGGAGCTCGTAAAGAGGATCGGGGACTACCAGGTGTCCCTCGACGACGCCGCCGAGACCATGGAGGCCCTCATCAAGGACGTCGACGAGCTCACCAAGGACTTCGGCGCTCTCCTCCTCCTGCCCCCTTCTGCCTCTCTTCTTCGAGCGGCCGCCCGCCAGTCCCCGCCGATCCGGGGCTCTCCCATGGCCGCCCCAGGGGGGCGCCTGGGCGGGGGAGGGGGGGGCTCTCCCCCCCCCTCTAGGGTTCCAGGGGGTTCCCTGGGACCCTTCCCTTCGGATGCAACTCCTGGGAGGTCAAATTCTGATTTTGCCCTGGTGCTTCATCCGGCTTAATCCGGCTTAGTCCCGCTTAGTCCCGCTTAGTCCGGCCTAATCCGAGGCTCACTCTTGCGTAACTCAGGAGGGAAAAAACACACAGACACAATTAATCGTCGATCCCCCAGAAAATATAGGAACATATGGGAAGTGGGGGGGAAAACAAAAACCCACAAAATATCGGAAAATATGGAGAATATTTTTATTTGTGTGTATTTATTTGTGTGTCCTGGGGCCCCTTCAGTAACAGCCCCCCAAGGGGCCTAATCCTCCCTAGTCCTGCCGACGGAGACCTCCCAGCAGTTGCCTCCTATAACTTCCCCACGAATTCGGGAGGGGCAGATCCACACCCCACTTGGGCCCCCCCAGGGGGGTTCGGAGGGGGGGGGGTCCCCAGCCAGGGACATTCCCCTCGGTTCCGGGGGGGGTCCCTGGGCCCTCCCCCCGACAGTTTCGGGAGGGGCAGATCAAGAAACAGTTCGGTTCCCCCAGGGGGCTCCAGGGGGGGTCCCCAGGGCCATTCCCCTTGGTTCCGGGGGTCCCAAGGGCCCTCCCCCGCATATTCGGGATTGGCATGTCAAAAAACAGCTCCTGATCCCCCAAGGGTCAAGTCGGGCCTGCGCCTCTACAGGAGGAGTGCAGTGGGGGCGCGCCTCAAGAAACCATCTACTTTTCGTCAGGGTGCCCTGGGCTTCTTCGCTTCGCGGCGACTTCCCGCGGCCGTCAAGGGAGCTGCTGCGTTCAGGGTGCCGCGTATTCTCCCTCAGTTGCACCTCGCGCGCGGGTTTTCAGGGTTGGACTTCTTGCGGGGGTTTCTTGCGACCGCGCCCGCACTGCAGTTAATTGCTCACTGCGTGGAGATGCCCATCTGTGCATCTCTTAAAAGGATAGTTGTCTGTGGGATCTGGGAATGCGCGTCTAGCCATGCAACGCAACATGCGAATACCATGTTGTAAAAGTTTAGGATTGTGCCAAGGCGAGCGTCTATCGGCGGCTCCCCTTAAGGACGTGAAAATGAGCGCCTCGCTCGAGACATCCTCCAAATCTGCTCAGAAAGCGAAGGATGTTGGGACAGAAAATAGGCAAACCGCTTGAGACGTCCCCACAAAACGGCCGCGAACGGGACCGTGCGATACCCCTCGGCGGCTATCCTGAGGGACGTGAAAATGAGCGCCTCGTTCGAGCCATCCTCCAAATCTGCTCAGAAAGCGAAGGATGTTGGGACAGAAAACAGGCAAACCGCTTGAGACATCCCCACGAAACGGCCGCGAACGGGACCGTGCAATACCCCTCGGCGGCTCCCGTTAGGGACGTGAAACTGAGCGCCTCGCTCAAGACATCCTCCAAATCCGCTCCGACAGTAAAGGATGTTGGTACAGAAAATTACTCGACTCGACTCGACTCGACAGATTGGTTGAGCGCCTGTGTGCGAGGGCGAACCGCTCGCTCGAGGCATTCCCACAGTCTGCAAGCATGAGTGCGACCAATAGCAAATCTGAGAGCGACTGATTCTGAGTGTGAGTTGATCTGGGTGCGATTGAGCCTGGGTTTGAGTGGGTATGCGTGTGAGTAAATATGAGCGCGAGTGCGTCTGTGTGCGAGTGGATCTGAGTATGGACGAATCTGAGTGTGAGCCAGTCAGTGATTGAGCGGATCGTAGCATGATGAGTTTGAGCATGAGTGAGTCTGGGCTTGAGTGGGTCTGAGTGTGAGAAAAAGTGTGTGTTCATGAATCTGAGTGCGAGTGAGCCGAGTGTGATTGGGTATGGATGCGAGGCAGTCAGAGTGTGAGTCGGTCTGCGTTAGAGCGGACCGAAGGATGATGAGTCTGAGCAGGAGCGAGTCTGAGTATGAGTGGTTCTGAGCGTGAGTCTGAGTGTGAGTAAGTTTAAGTATGGATATGAGCGAGTCTAAGTGCGAGTGAGCCTGCGTGTGACTGAGTCTGAGTATGCGTGAGTATGAATGCAGAAGAGTGAAGGAGAGCGGAGAGCTAAGGAGAGTGAGGCGGAAGCGTTTGAGTAAAACCTAAAGCTTTGGACCATCGAACCTCGATCGTCTGGCCCTGGCTACTCGAGTTGCCCACGTCCTCCTCCTCCACCTCCTCATCATCATCATCATCAGCCTCCCCTTCCTGCTTCTGCTCCTACCGTGTTCATGCTGTCCTCCTCCTCCTCCTCCTCCTCCTCGTCCTCTTCCTCCTCCTCCTCGCTTCCTCCTCTCTTCCTTCTCCTCCTCTTCCTCCTCGTCCTCCTCCTCCTCCTCCTCCTTGGGAGTGCTGAAACCAGCACATCGCCTGAGACATCCTCCCAAAACTGCTCCGACAACGACAGATGCCCAGCATCATAAAGGCCAAACCGCCTGAGACATCCCCGCAAACTGGGCGCGAACGTCCTCCAACTCTGCTCCGAAAGCGACACATGTTGGAAGAGAAACTTGCCAAACCGCCTGAGACATCCCCACAACATCCCGCGAAATGGGCCGAGTGAACTACCCCCCGCCGCTCCCCTTCGAGTGCTGAAACCAGCGAATCGCCTGAGACATCCTCCAAATCTGCTCCGAAAACGAACCATGTTGGAAGAGAAAATGGCCACACCGCCTGAGACATCCCCACAACATCCCGCGAACGGGGCCGAGTGAAATACCCCCCCGCCGCCCCCCTTAGAGTGCTGAAACCAACGAATCTCCTGAGACATCCTCCAAATCTACTCCGAAAGCGAAACATGTTGGAGGAGAAACAGGCCAAACCGCCTGAGACATCCCAACAACATTCCGCGAACGGGACCTCGTGAAATACTCCCCCGCCGCCCCCCTTAGAGTGCTGAGACGAGCGAATCGCTTGAGACATCCTCCAAATCTGCTCCGAAAATTACTCGACGCGGGGCTCCCCATATGTGCATCTCATTCTCGTGGTACGTGTTTCTATTGATATCTGTCAGTGAGCGCCTGTGTGCGAGGGCGAACCGCTCGCTCGAGACATTCCCACAGTCTGCAAGCATGAGTGCGACCAATAGCAAATCTGAGAGCGACTGATTCTGAGTGTGAGTTAATCTGGGTGCGATTGAGCCTGGGTTTGAGTGGGTATGCGTGTGAGTAAATATGGGCGCGAGTGCGTCTGTGTGCGAGTGGGTCTGAGTATGGGCGAATCTGAGTGTGAGCCAGTCAATGATTGAGCGGATCGTAGCATGATGAGTCTGAGCATGAGTGAGTCTGGGCTAAAGTGGGTCTGAGTGTAAGAAAAAGTGTGTGTTAATGAATCTGAGTGCGAGTGAGCCGAGTGTGATTGGGTATGGATGTGAGGCAGTCTGAGTGTGAGTCGGTCTGCGTTTGAGCTGACCGAAGGATGATGAGTCTGAGCAGGAGCGAGTCTGAGTATGAGTGGTTCTGAGCGTGAGTCCGGGTGTGAGTATTTTTAAGTATGGATATGAACGAGTCTAAGTGCGAGTGAGCCTGCGTGTGACTGAGTCTGAGTATGCGTGAGTATGAATGCAGAAGAGTGAAGGAGAGCGGAGAGCTAAGGAGAGTGAGGCGGAAGCGCTTGAGTAAAACCTAAAGCTTTGGAACATCGAACCTCGATCGTCTGGCCCTGGCTACTCGAGTTGCCCACGTCCTCCTCCTCCTCATCATCATCATCCTCCCCTTCCTGCTTCTGCTCCTACCGTGTTCATGCTGTCCTCCTTCTCCTTCTCCTCCTCCTCGTCCTCTTCCTCCTCCTCCTCGCTTCCTCCTTCTCTTCCTCCTCCTCCTCCTCCTCATCCTCTTCCTCCTCCTCCTCCTCCTCATCCTCCTCCTCCTCCTCCTCCTCCTCCTCCTCCCTGGGAGTGCTGAAACCAGCACATCGCCTGAGACATCCTCCCAAAACTGCTCCGACAACGACAGATGCCCAGCATCATAACGGCCAAACCGCCTGAGATATCCCCGCAAACTGGGCGCGAACGTCCTCCAAATCTGCTCCGAAAGCGAAACATGTTGGAAGAGATAATGGCCAAACCGCCTGAGACATCCCCACAAAATCCCGCGAAAGGGGCCGAGTGAACTACCCCCCCGCCGCTCCCCTTCGAGTGCTGAAACCAGCGAATCGCCTGAGACATCCTCCAAATCTGCTCCGAAAGCGAAACATGTTGGAAAAGAAAATGACCAAACCGCGTGAGACATCCCCACAAAATCCCACGAAAGGGGCCGAGTGAACTACCCCCCCGCCGCTCCCCTGAGAGTGCTGAAACCAGCGAATCGCCTGAGACATCCTCCAAATCTGCTCCGAAAACGACACATGTTGGAAGAGGAAATGGCCAAACCGCCTGAGACATCCCTACAACATTCCGCGAACGGGACCTCGTGAAATACCCCCCCGCCGCCCCCCTTAGAGTGCTGAGACGAGCGAATCGCCTGAGACATCCTCCAAATCTGCTCCGAAAACAACACATGTTGGAAAAGAAAATGGCCAAACCGCCTGAGACATCCCCACAAAATTCCGCGAACGGGACCCCGTGAAATACCCCCCCGCCGCTCCTCTTAGGAGTGCTGAAACCACCGAATCGCCTGACACATCCTCAACATCAGTGTGTGTGAGTCACCGATGAGTGGACCTGAGTGAGTGTAGTGAATGTATGAGTACAAGTACGAGTGAGTCTGAGTGATGAGTGAGTCTGAGTGATGAGTGATGAGTCTGAGTCATGACTGAGTCCGAGTGATGAGTGAGTCTGAGTGACGAGTGGGTCTGAGTGATGAGTGAGTCTGAGTGATGAGTGAGTCTGAGTGATGAGTGAGTTTGCGTGATGAGTGAGTCTGAGTGGGTCTGAGTGAGAGGAGGTGAGGGTGTTCCGGTTCTCCTTTGTTCCTCCGGCGCGGTCTGCCAATAATTACTCACTGCGTGGAGCTCCCCATATGTGCATCTCATGTTTTATTTCATGCCATAGTCAGCGTCCGTTCATTTGCGCTTGACTGTAATGGCGCGCCCACGTGGGCGACAGGGCCGACGAAGACGAGTGAGTCCTAATGCGCGTGACTTTGAGTATGATGGAATATGAACGCCCCGACTAAGACATCCTCAGGATCTGTTCTGAAAGCCAACGATGTTGGGCATGAGCACAAGCAAACCGCCTGAAACATCCCCGCAAACTGGCCGCGAACGGGCCCGTGAAAACACCCCTGGCGGCTCCTCTTAAGGGTGCTGAAACCAGCGCCCCGCGTGAGACATCCTCAGAATCTGCTCTGAAAGCCGAGGATGTTGGGCATGAAAACAGCCAAACCGCATGAGACATCCC
>CAUYUJ010015359.1:107500-160000 GCA_963575745.1 Prorocentrum cordatum
ACCCCGTGAAATACCCCCCCGCCGCCCCCCTTAGAGTGCTGAGACGAGCGAATCGCCTGAGACATCCTCCAAATCTGCTCCGAAAACGAAACATGTTGGATCAGAAAATGGCCAAACCGCCTGAGACATCCCCACAAAATTCCGCGAACGGGACCCCGTGAAATACCCCCCCGCCGCCCCCCTTAGATTGCTGAGACGAGCGAATCGCCTGAGTCTGAGTGATGACTGAGTCTGAGTGATGAGAGAGCATGAGTGAGTCTGAGTGATGAGTGAATCTGAGTGGTGAGTCTGAGTGATGAGTGGTGTGTCTGAGTGAGGACTGAGTCTGAGTGATGAGTGAGTCTTGATGAGTGTGTCTGAGTGATGGGTGTGGTGTTCTGTCCTGTTCTGTGTCCTTCCGGCGCGGTCCGCCAATAACAAGAACCCCATCTTTGGATATGGGGAAAAACCCCATCTTTGGATATGGGGAATCAAGAACCCCATCTTAGGATATGGGGAAAAAATTACGTGTGTGTCTGAGTGATGGGTGTGGTGTTCTGTCCTGTTCTGTGTCCTTCCGGCGCGGTCCGCCAATAACAAGAACCCCATCTTTGGATATGGGGAACAAGAACCCCATTCTTAGGAGATGGGGAACAAGCAAACTCCTTGAGACATCCCCACACAACGGCCGCGAACGGGGCGTGCTTGAGTCTCAGCAAGAGTTAGTCTGAGTAGGAGTAGGTCTGAGTATGAGTAGGTCTGAGCATGATTAGTTTTGTGTGTGAGTAAGTCTGGGTATGAGTAAGTCCGAGTGTGAGTCAGTCTGTGTATGAGTAGGTCTGCGCATGAGGAGGAGAGGGTAGGAGAAGGAGAAGGAGGAGAAGTCGGCTGCGTCCAAGAAATTACTCACTGCGTGGAACCCCCCATATGTGCATCTATTCGCATGGACCTCTCCGCCGTGAATGTCTAGGCGCAAGAGCTTTCGAATATAAACGGGCTTCAGTTGTGACGGTCTGGACATGAATCTAATTGCGAATGAATTGGAGTGTGAATGAGCCTCAGTAGTACGAGCGCGTCTCTGCGCATGAGCCTGGGGCCTCCTGGGGCCTCCTGAAACCTACTGGGGCTTCTGGGGCCTCCAGGAGCCTCTTGGGACCTCCTGTGACCCCCTAGGGAGGTTTCGTGCCCCAGGAGAGGCCCAATCTATAGCAACAGACGTACAGAAAACATTGCGGATTAGAGCCACAGGAGAAGCGTAATCTATAGGAACGCACGTAAAACACCAAGGACTCGTGCCCCAGGAGAGGCCCAATACATAGTAACATGAGTAAAACGATGCCTCCTGCTCCTAGGGCCTCTCGGGGCCTCCTGTTGCCTTCCGATGCCTCTTGGCGCTTCCTGTGGCCTCCTGGGGCCTCCTGTGGCTTCCTGAGGCCTTTTGGAGCTTCCTGGGGCCTCCTGGTTTTCTGTGGCCTCCTGATGCCTCCTGGGACCACATGTGGTCTCCTGGGGCCTCCTGGAGCCTGTGTTGAGCCTCCTGTGGCATCCTGAGAAGAATCTGCGCCCACGAGCCTGGCCACCAAAACATACAAACCGATCGAGACATCCTCAAAATCTGGCCCACATGGGGGGTGAAAATGAGCGCCTCGCTCGATGCATCCTCCAAATCTGCTCCGACAGCGAAGGATGTTGGGACAGGAAGCAGGAAAACCGCTTGAGACATCCCCACAAAACTGCTGCGAACGGGACCGTGAAAACACCCCTGGCGGCTCCTTGTAGAGATGATGAAACCAGCGCCCCGCCTGAGACATCCTCACTCTCTGCTCGGAGAGCCAAGGATGTTGGGACAGGAAGCAGGCAAACCGCTTGAGACATCCCCACACACTTGTTGCGAACGGGACGTGAACACACCCCTGGTGGCCCCCTTTAGGGATGCTGAAACCAGCGCCCCGCCTGAGACATCCTCACAATCTGCTCGGATAGCCAAGGATGTTGGGACAGAAAACAAGCAGACCGCCTGAGGCAACTCCACACAATTGTTGCGAACGGGACCGTGAAAACACCCCTGGCGGATCCCCTTAGGGGGGCTGAAGCCAGCGCCCCTAAGGCATCCTCGCAATCTGCTCTGTGTGTGTGTGTGGAATAAATCAGACAATGAAAAGGTCTGAGTACGAGCAGGTCTGAGTATGAGTAAGTCTGGGAACAAGTTTGAGTATGATTTAGTCTGGGCATGAGTGAGTCTCAGCATGAGGCACTCTGAGTAGGAGTAGGTCTGAGTATGAGTAAGTTTGTGTCTGAGTAAGTTCGGGTATGAGTACATCTGAGTGTGAGCAAGTCTGGGTATGCGGAGGAGGAGGAGAAGGAGAAGAGGGAGAAGAAGGAGTAGGAGGCGTCCAAGTAATAACAATAACCCCATCTTAGGATATGAGGAACATCGTCAACAAGAGTCTGGGGACGATGCTTTTATGTTTTTGAATATGGTTTATGTCTCGTTGAACATCTGCCTGTAGGGGGGCATGCCCGACCTAACCCTAGGGGCCAGGGGGGGAACTGTGGTACTCGGCTGCGCGCCCCCCCCACGCCCCTTCCCCCCCCTCCCCGGCAGAGCCACGGGCAGCCCCCCCCAGCAGCGCTAAGCTGGAGCGCAGGCTTTTTTTGTTCAACTCCCACGTCAGCTCAGCGGAGTTATCCCCGAGTCGGGCCTGTCCCCCTACAGGGGGAATATTCCAGCATCCTTAAAACATAGTCTGGGGACGATGTTTTGAATCTTTTTCAGCCATTTGGGTTTCTGGGGGGTATTTTTCGGCTCCTCCAGAATCCTCCTGTAGGGGACATGCCCGACCTGAAGATATCCTTTCCCTCCCCACCATGGCGGGGGCGATCATGTGAAGCGTCTCGCATGCATGGGCCGTGCCATATCCTGCAATTGCGAAGGGCATCGCGGAGCTTGACAAGTCTGTTACCGAGGCCACGGAGACGCGGAAGGAGGAGAACGACGAATACAAGGACGGGCCGTTATGCAGCGCAGTTCTTTCGCGCTCATGCGGAGGAGGACGGAGGGGGGAGGAGGAGGGAGTGGAGGGGACTGGAGGGGACCAGGAGTTGGATGGTTTTTGTTCCATCGGCCGTACCTGGTAGAATAGCTAACATACCTATATACAGATCTATTTATACTATACCTATATATATATATGCGTATTCCCTACCTAGGCTCTGCCTAGAGGGTTCTTACTCTCTTTCTTAAAGGGGCCGGGCAGTGGGGCTCGCCAAGGGCGGTTCCCCCCGTATCCGCCCCGCGGTTCCCCGAGTTACGTCCCCTTAGCTTAGCGTTGCGTATCTCGTCTTAGCTTAGTTTATTTCATCTTAGGTTAGCTTAGCTTCATCTTAGCTCGGGTGTATATTAGCTTAGCTTACCTCCATCTTAGCTTTGCTGAGCTTTAGCATAGCAGAGCACATCATAGCATAGCACAGCGTAGCATAACATAGCGCAGCATATCGTATCACAACATAGCCCAGCATAGCATAGCGCAGCATAGCATATCATATCATATCATAGCGCAGCTTAGCATGACATATCATAGCATATAATAGTTTAGCATAGCACATCGCAGCATTACATAGCATATCTTATCATATCATATCGCATCGCATATCAAAACATAGCGACCCATATCATAGCATTTCATATCATAGCATAGTATTATATAGGTCTGTATATCATGGTATAGCATAGCGTAGCATAGCATAGCAACTAATGTTGCTTTCCTAGGGGCTCCAACTTCTAGGTAGGGTCGCACTGGGGTAATATACACATATCACTCCGAAGTCGCGTATAAGAGTGAGGGGGCGGCGGGGTCGTCTACAGTCCGCAAGGCTCCGAAGATGCCCTCCACAACCGCTTATTTTTTTACAAATTATACAGGAAGCCCGCCGCAGACGCCGAATTTGCGTTAAAGCAATGTGGGTGGGTCACGGGGTGGGTCGCGGGTGGGTCACGAGTGAGTCGCGGGGTGGTTGCGAGCGGGTCGGGGGGTGGGTCGCGGGTTGGTCGCGGGTGGGTCGCGGGGCGGGGCGCGGGTGGGTCGCGGACGGGCCGCGGACGGGCCGCGGGTGGGTCACGTGTGGGTCGCGGGTGGGTCGTTGGCCGGGTCGCGGGGGGTCGATTCTGAACAAGAACAAACGAACAACACAAGCAAGAATCCGCATCGCGGAATCCCATTTCAGCCACGCACCCAGGGACAGTGAATGACCGTTCGGTCCCCGCATTCTGGCAGATTGTACAAGAAGCCCCCCGCAGGCGCCGATGTTTCACTGAAGCAATTTGTGTGGGTCGCGGGGTGGGTCGCTGGTGGGTTGTGGGTGGGTCGCGGGTGGGTTGCGGGGTGGGTGGCGGGTGGATTGCGGGGTGGGTAGCGGGCGGGTTGCAGGGGGGTTGTTGGTGGGTCGCGGGCCGAGTCGCCGGGGGGACGACGCCGAACAAGAACATCAAACAAATCAACAGCAACAAACGAACAACACAAGCAAGAATCCGCATCGCGGAATTCCACTTCAGCCACTCGCCCAGGGACAGTGAATGAACGTTCGGCCCCCTTCGCTCGGATGTGTGTATATCTATTTGTGTCTAGAAATACATACGTAGCCTTGCGCACGCACTCTGACCCCCCTGGCACACGTCTTACATGCAAATGCACATGTCTCCTACGAGTTTCGCACTCTTTCTTGAAGCAGTCGCTTTTTGACACATCTTTACACCGGTGTTCGCCCCTTGCATGCGCATCCGCTTCATCTCCCTGGGGCTATGGCCTGGGAGGCGAGGGGCGTGGCCGAGTACCGCTCTACTGCTCCAGTGTCTTTTCAACGCGCAAAGTAAACTGATCCTCGTACTTCCCCAGCACCACACCCAGTATTCCACATCTTCCGCACCCACCCGCCACACAAACTACAGTGGAGGTCCATGCCAAGAAACATGCTGTTTGCCTCCAGGGTGCCCTGGGCTTCTTGGGTTTCGACAGCTTTGCGATTGAAAGCGTGACGTTCCCACACTACAAATCCATGGACGGCCTGGGTTGTCTTGTAGAAGGTTTCCCGTGGTCGGGCTTCCACTGTACCCCGCAGTCTCCTCCCATGCGTTTCTTCAACGTCAGACCCAGTACTCCACAGTCTCCGCCTCAAATACTACACCCACTATTCCACATCTTCCTCCGAACTTGTAACTTGAACAAGGTCTTCCTGCTCAGCCCCAGGCTTCTTCGACGCCACACCCACTACTCCACTTCCATATCTGAGCTCACATCCACTACTCAGAGTCTCCTCCCCAAACGCAATTTGCGCAGATCCTTCTACTCAACTCCTTCCGCTCACAACTCCACACCCAATCTTCCACAGCCCCCGTCCCAAACACCACACCCACTAATTCACGGTGTTCTCCCCAAGTGTAATTCGAACAAGGTCCGTCTCTCCAAATCATTCCGTCACCAACGACGTACCCAATATTTTACAATTCTCCACGTTTCGCGTAACCCCACCGTGCCATCCAGCAGCGGTGCCCAGACACATTGCTTTGATAAGGGAAGTGGGGGACCCTGCAGAGTATGGAGGAGGAATCGGAGGATGATGAGGAAGGTGAGGAGGAGGATGATGAGGAGGACGACGAGGAGCACGAGGAGGATAAGGATGAGGAAGAGGATGAAGGGGAAGAGGGAGGAGGGAGGCGGAGGAATAGACGGATGAGGAGGATGAGGAGGAGGAGGAGAAGGAGGAGGAGGAGGATTGGATTGGAGTGGCTCCTTCGCATAGCGATCAAAGAAAAAAGAGGTGAGCAAGGAACGCCTGGCTCCTGCCGCTTAGGACTTAAGCGGCTTCCCTGCGACAGAATTATCCAGATACCTCCGAGTGGTGGCTGTGAGCTTCTTGAGAAACTCCGAGGCAAGGTTTCTTCCTGAACTGCTCGGCTCCGAAAAAGCCACAATCGGAGCATATCCACGTTTGCAGGATGTGGGAGTGGAGAGCCGAATGGGTGGGGTGGATCCAGCCCCCCCCCAGATGAACCGTAAACCCCTCCGGCAGACCAGGGATATGTGAATCCACAGGCTCCAAGTCGAAACAATCCGATCGCATCCACTCCGTCCTCGTGTCGTGGGACTGCAAATCCATGGATATGCTTGCTCATCGTCTTGTCTATGACAACCTTTGCGTTGCGAACCTCCCTGGCCATCCTTCCAGCTCCGAGGTCGACCCCGAGGAAACTGGTTTGAAGAGCATGCCGAACGAGACACCCTTACCTGCGAAGCTGACGAACGACGTACTTAGCATCGGAGGGGCGGGGGGTGAGAACGACGCCCTTGCTGGCCACGGGGAGCCCGTGCTTCTGCAAGGTCAAGCACGCGTCGAGCAAACCTTGATACAGTCGCCCTCGAACGATGGGCGAGGGCCGGCAGTGCGCGCTGCGAGGCCATCGACCCAGACCCGCATGGACATGCACGGATGGGCTGTGGTGAGCTGCCGCAAGATGAACAAGACCAAGCATCGCCCGCAACGGGCACCACTTCTGAGGCCCTGGACGATGCTCTGGGACGCCTGAAACCAAAGAGAGCACGATCTCATCTGAGATAAAATCCGAGGCGCCAGACACATCATAAGCTCGAGCCCCACGATCACAGGAGCGAGCCCCGGCCTCAAGGCCGAACGGACCAGGGGCTCCCACTGCATGGCGTCGCAAAAACTTTTAATGTCCAAGAAGCCCGCGCCAAAGGAGATCCCCATGCGTGCTAGTCCTTCATCTCGCAGAGCCCGAAGAAAGGCTTCGCGGAGAGCGGAGTCCCCCGCCGCGGCCGCGCCCCAGTCGGGCTGGGAGCCCTGAGACCAGGCACGAGTAACATTGTCACGGGCAAGAGACCAGGTCCTAGAAACCATAGACATGAGACCTATAACTCTATCCCCTCCCCATCCTCCTTCCCAAGGAGCCTCCCAAGAACCACCAGAACCTTCCGAGGCCGCGTAATGCAACCCTCGCAGGCCTGAAAGATGTCGGCGAGTTCGAGGAGCCCTTTCGGGGGGACGACGTTCCACATCTAAGGGTGTGAGGTCGTCGACCCCGCGTCCTGCTCGGGCCTTCATGGCGTGCAGGGTCTCCAAAACTCGATCTGACTGCAAAGGCTCAAGCTGCCCCGCTGCTGCAGCAGCGCGAATCTCGGCGTGCATGTCGACCACCTCCGAAACCTCAACCTGAATGGGGCTCCAGAGAGCCTGCCACTTGAGCGCTTCCTGGTCGACAATGTCCCGAGGATGAACCAGAACGCGGCCCCCAGTGCGTAACTCATCGGGGACGGGAGGAATTTTGCTTCATAGGTGTGTGGAGAACTCCAGAGGCTTCGGGGGTGGCGACCCACTCGCGAAAGTCCTTGAGAGGTCCACCTACCGCCCGGCGTTGGGCACGAGCAGCAGCACGCTTAGCAACACTGGCCATCTTGTGAACGCAATCGATTGGCAACTGCCCGACGCGCAAAAGTCTGGTCTGCCAGTCGCTCCAAGCTGCTCCCATGCCCTCCTCCTCCTTCCCCTGGGTGCCAGCCAGCGGTGCGTGGGCCCCGGCTGGCTGGTCATCTGCTAGAGCTCGCGCAGCCTCGTACAGTTTGACTGTCTGGAGTCGACCATTGCCTCGCCCTCGGTGCTTGCTGAGTGTAAACGAAACAATGGAGAGACGCCCCCACCACGTAGCCACGCGATCAGGAAACGGTTGGTCCCGAACTTTTTCCGTGGCATTCATTTCCGCGGCACGGTAAAGCGGCCTTGAAGCCCGAGGCGTGCCTCCTTCAAGACGGACCCCGTGATGATGAGAGACAGCGCGCTCCAAAGTGGTGACCAAAGCTCCATACATAGCACTGGTCTGAGGAGCGGGTGGCCCTGCAACAGCATGCGCAACATGATCTCGCACGACAGGCCGCACCTCCTCCTCCTCATGAGACTTGACATTCCCGACATCCTCCCGACAAGCGCTCCACAAGTCAGGGGGCAAAACGAAGGAAGGGGGGCTGGTCCTAGCGTCTGCCGAGGGTTGGTTCGGGGTGACGGCGACCATTGACTGAGGCTGTGATTGCGCGGATGCTGGCGAAACGTTGGCATGAGATTGGCACGGGGCAGGGCCTGTCGCCTCCGTCTCAGCGTGTCTGGCGAACATTGACTGAGACTGCGACTGCGCGGATGCTGGCAATACGTTGTCATGAGAGGTGCACGGGGCAGGGCCGATCGCCTCTGCCTCAGCGTACCTGAGGGCATCGTCAGGTCCGAAAAAGAAGCGAGCGGCTTCGAGCTCGCCGTGGAGCTCGCTGTCGGAGTCAACAGACCAGAGAGGCACAGGCGCACGCCCAGGCTCCTCAAGGTCACCGAACATCGCCTGGACCGCCTCAGCCGCCCGTCCACGAGCCACCGTTCTCTGCTCTTTCCTCTTCTGCTTATTCTGGCTGGCCTTCGAACCAGGTGTCGGCAAAACCACGGGCCGGGGAACTCGTCGAAGATGCGCAGGTAGAACGAGCTCCCGACAAAGAAGCTAATGCCCTGACCCACGAAGCCGAAATCTGCAAGGCGCAGTGAGGGCTCCACGGCGCCGCAAGTACAAAGTGACTCGCGCGACGTACGGGGCCGCCGCGCTGCCGTCGGTTGATCTGCGCTTCTTGGCCAGGCGCGTCTGGATCTGCTGCTGCAGCGCCTTCGCCCTGGCAAGCCCTGCCTGCGCGGCCGTGTTCCTGGCGGACAGGTCATGCTTGGTGGCCTTGAGCTCCGCCTCGAGCTTGCGCAGCGACTCGATCTCGCTGGGCTCGGCCTCGAGCTTGTCGAGTTGGGCGAAGAAACTTTCATCCCACTGGATGCCGAAGAGCTCCGCGTCGGACTCCTTGGCCGCCGGCTGTCCGTCAGGAATGACGCCCCACTTCGCCGCCAGGGCCTTGGCCGCGAGCGCCTGGGCCTCCTGCGAAGCTGCCGAGGCCAGGGCGCTCTCCTTCTCGCGCTCACGTGCCTGGATGACTGCGGCCTCGCAGCGCTGGAGTGCCTCGAAAGCCCGGTTGTGCTTGAGTTCGGCGTCCTTGACTGCCCCGACGGCGCGGCGCAGCGCCTCCTCGACGGTCTGCGGGGTGCCCTTCTCCTCGGCCCTGACGCTGGCGATCTTCGCCTGTAGGGCACGGGCCAGGGCTGCATCGCCCGCGGTCGCCGCCAAGGCGCCCTCGAGCGCCGCGAGAGGCGAGGGCTTGGCGGCAGGCGCTGCGGGCGGCAAGGCGAGAGACTGCCCTGCATCGCCGCGAGGCGCCGAGCTGCGAGCACCCTTCTTGGACTGACAGAGCTTGGCAGTGCGATGGCAGGAGGAACACTTCCGATTGGATTGGAGCAAGACTGAGTTCCACTCGTGTCGCCCGCAACACTTGCACGTGCTCCACAGTTGTGACATTGCTATGCCCTCCTTGGCCACCGAGAAAGGCGGCCCTCTGGGGTGGGGTTGCGGCTTCGGTGCCCCCCAAACGCCCCGTGGAGGCGAGGGCTCGATTCAGAGCGCCAAAATGGTGCTCAAGCCGAGGCCTGAGGAGGAGGAGGAGGAGGAGGAGGAGGACGAGGAGGAGGAGGAGGAGGAGGTGGAGGAGGAGGAGGAAGAGGAGGAGGAGGAGGGGGAGGGGGAGGGGGGAGGAGGGAGGAGGGAGGAGGAGGAGGGAGAAGAGGACCAGGCGGAGGGAGGGAGGAGGAGGAGGAGGAGGAGGAGGAGGAGGAGGGAGGAGGAGGGAGGAGGAGGAGGAGGAGAGGGGGAGGGGGAGGGGGAGGCGGAGGGAGGAGGGAGGAGGGAGAAGAGGACCAGGCGGAGGAGGAGGAGGAGGAGGAGGAGGAGTAAAAGCGCGAGCAGAAGGGCCACAGGCCTTGTTGGGTGCCTCTCGGAGTCTCTTCGGATGTCTCTTGGGGATTTCCTGAAGGCCTCTTGGGGCGTCTTGGGGGCCTCTTGGCGGTCCTTGGGGACTCTTTGAGCGTCTTGGGTGCCTCGGGGAGACTCTTTGGGCCTCTTGGCGGCCTGTTGGGGGCCTCTTGGGGGCCTCTTGGGGCCTCCTGGGCGCTTCTTGGTGCCCTCTTGGGGCTCTCTCCGGGCTCTCTTGGGAGCCCTGGAGGGCCTCTTGGGGCTGTCGTGCAGGTGTCGGTCAACAGAGGCGGGGGTCCTACCGTTCAGCCACCCCCCTGGGGCCATCCAAATAGCCAAATAGCCTCTTGGGTCGCTCTTGGGCCTCTCTTGGGGCGATCTTGGGTGGTCTTGGGGCCGTCTTGGGGGCATCTTGGGCCCCTCTGGGAACTCTCTTCGGCCATCTTGGGGCCGCCTTGGCGCCTCACAAACTCATGGGAAGCGAAAACGGGAGAAGGCAACAGTCATTGACATCTGCGGGTTTTTGAAAGATTTTGGCTTCCCCGGGAGGTCCTGGGGGGTGTCCAAAAGCACCTGGAACCGTCTTGTCGCCCTCTTGGGGCCTCTTGGAGGCATGTTGTTAGCTATCTTCAGCCATGTAGGGCTATCCTGAGCGATTTTGGAGGCCATCTTGGGCTCTCTGAGGCCCTCTTGGAGCCATCTCAGGCTGTCTTGGACGCCCTGACACCTCGCGAAACCCTCCGTCCAAGCTCAGGTGAGGGGGTAGGGGAATGGGTCAAGACGCCCTCCAGATAGCAAGCCGTCCAGCTCACTCCCACCCGCCCTCCCAACACACAAGTAACACCCGAGCCTCAGCATGTTCCGCGGTCGTCTTTTGATGGACAGCTATTGGGAACCAAAACCGAGCCCATGTGCGCGACGCTGGGGCGAGTTGCGCCACGCGTGCCAGGCGTGCCACGCGCGCCAGGCACCCCTGGAGCCCGAGCGTGCCAGGCACGTCTAGCGCCAGATGCTCCCTCCAGCCGCGCCAGGTGCGCCACGTCCGGGGCACGTGCAGAGTGTGTCCGGTGCGCCTGCGCACGTGACAGCACACATCGGGCAACATGTCGGCCCCCGCCATCCTTGTCGAAAGCCAATGTCCATCATTGTGTCTGGTGGGCCTGCGCACAGCATGCCAGACACCACCACTCCCGCCGTCCCTGACAAAACCACTTGACAATGACCGCGGGGTGGCCGCGCACTATCCAGTTTTAGCCGCGAGGTGCATGTTGTATTGTGTTCGTCAGTAGCCCTGCGCGCAGCAGGGAATATGCCTCCACCACCGCCGCCCCTGTCAAAAACAGTACAAAGCGCTCGCCGGCCTCACGGACATGACTCAAGTTTTGCCCCAAAGTGTATTTGGCATTGTTCTTTGACAGAGATGGTGGGGGGGGCCGCATCCGGTTGGTTGCACATGCTCCGAATTTGGAGGCAGAGTGCGGTTTGCATTGTTTTTTGACAGGGATGGTGGGGGGGGCCCTCATGGTGTGCTCATGGTTCCGGGTTGGCTGCTGGCCGGGTAGGGGGGGGGCGGTTATTCATAGGGAACAATGATAAACCCTTCCCGAATGGGAAGAAGGGTTTTGGAAGAGGAAAGATAGACATCGTTAGAGCACCTGCGCCCAGAGGGCTGGTGGGACTTCCGCCTCCAACACCACATCCGCTACTAGCCTCCGCCCAAAGTGAAACGTGAAACTACCGTTTTAGTCATCTCCTCCGTCTACGATACAACACCCATTATTCCACAGACTCTATCTCCAGTACCACTCTTGCTACTGCACAACCTCCTTCCCAAGTGTGACTTGAAGAAGTCCGCCTACTCGACTGTTACCGATTGTTGCACCATGTTCAATTCTCCACAGCCTCCGTCTTCAATACCACACCCACTGTTCCACTGTCTCGCCCCCACGTGTGATTCGAACACGTCTGTCTACTCAGTTCCTGCCTTCTCGAATACCGCGCCCAATATTTGTCAGCTTCCGCCTCCAACATCTCACCCACTACTCCACAGTCTCGCTCCCAAATGTTACTTGAGCAGGTCTGTCTAGTCAACTTCCCCTGTCTCCAACACCATACCCAATACTTCAAAGCCTCCGTCTCGAACACAGCACCCACTACTCCCCAGCCTCCTCCCCAAGAGTAACTTGAAAAGGTCCATCTACTCAACCCCTTCCCGTCCCCAACACCACACCCAATATTCAACCGTCTCCGCCCCGTGCACCACACGGGCTACTCCACCGCCTCCTCCCGCAGTGTAGCTTTCCGACCTTCCCCCCGCCTCCAAAACCACCACTACTCCACAGTTCCCCCCGCACGTGTAATTTGATAAGATCTGTCTGCTCAATCCCCTCTGTCTCCACCACTACACCTTATACTCCAAAGCTTCCATCTCCAACACACCTGCTAGTCGACAGTGTATCTTGAAACGGTCCATCTACTCAGTTCTTACCGTCCCCAGCACCACACCCAATACGGCACAGCCTCCGTCGCTACCACCATTCACACTGCTCCACCGTCTCCTCCCCCAGAGTAAGTTGGAGATTCCCTTCCACTCAACTCCCTCTGTCTCCAACACCACGCTCAATACTCTACAACTTCCGTCTCCAACACCACACCCATTACTACACAGCCCCCCCCCCAAGAGCAACTTGCCAAGATCTTTCTACTTAATTTTCTGGTTTCCAACGTCACACGTTCTATTACGCAGCCTCCGTCCCCCACACCATACCCATTACTCCGCAGTCTCGTCCCCCTCCTGCCTCTCGGGCGGTTGCGCCCACTGGCGAGTTGAAATGTTTCGCCTGGTTGCGGTTGCGGCTGCCGTTGCGACCACGAGCGGGATGAGATGCATCGTTTGGTTGTGGTTGCGGTTGCGCACGCGGGCGGGTTGGAATATGTCGTTTGGTTGCGGTTGCCTTTTGGTTGCGGTTGCGGTTGCGGTTGCGCGCGCGGGCGGGTTGGAATGTGTCGATTGGTTGCGGTTGCAGTTGCGCCCGCCGTCGGGTTGAGATGCATTTTTTGGTTGCAGTTGCGGTTGCGACCGCGGGCGGGGTGAAATGTGTCGTTTGGTTGCGGTTGCGGTCGCGCCCGCGGGCGGGTTGGAATGGGTCATTTGGTTTCGGTTGCGGTTGCCCCCGCGGGCGGGTTGAATTGCATCGTTTGGGTGCGGTTGCGGTTGCGCGCGCGGGCGGTCTGAAATGGCGGTTGCGCCTGCGGGTGGGTTGAAATGCATCGTTTGGGTGCGGTTGCGGTTGCGCACGCGGGCGGTTGCGATTGTGCCCGCGGGCGGGTTGAACAGCATCGTTTGGTTGCGGTTGTGGTGGCGCCAGCGGGCGGTCTGAAATGTGTTTTCAAAATTGTTCCTACAGTTCAGTCAGTTCAGTTCAGTCGGTCAGTCAGCAGGGCACGGATTGTCACCCGGCTATGTTGGGATTCGGGCAGTGGACCTGGCATTTTCCAGCAGTTGCGGGGTGGATATACATTTATTTGGCGCGGGTGGGGGCACGGCGTTCTGGGCCAGAAGGGTGAGAACAGTTGGTTGTCCGTTTCTCAGGTCTGGTGGTTGAGAGCCGTCCTGCGGCAAGTTTACCATGGGGCGCCCTGGATGGCAGTTCTGATGCCGCGGCGCTTTCGCTGGCGGCCAAATTCCGCGTTCAGATGTTCAGCACCACGATTCTGCCATCTAGTGTTTGGACGTGCAGTGTCATGAGCTGCGCGTCGGTGAGCCGCTCGGCGATCTGGAGCGGTTGCCCCCCTCTTTTCTCCTCCCCCTCCTCCTCCCCCCTTCGCTCGTAGCGGCAGGGGCGGGCCTGACCCATAAGTCCCGATCGCTTGTCTCCCTGGAAGGGATGTTGACCGCTGCTTCGCTCCAGGCCTCCCAGATGGGTTCCGAGTTGGTGGGGTCAGGAGAAGGCGCCGTATCGTCGATGCATCGATGCGGCTGGATGTGGAGCCCGATTTTCTCCACGCCGGCGTCGCCGATGCGTCGCCGACGTCTCCAACGCATCGCAGATGCATCGGCGATGCATCGGCGATGTGTCGGCGATGCGGTGCGATCCTCCGACCCCATCTGCCCCGACCCCATCTGGGAGGCCTCTAGATTCGCACCGCGGAGGGTGGGGCGCTCTGGCGGGAAAGACATGCTGGAGGCTCTCGTCGAAAGGGGGACAAGACTTGAGACTTGGACCAGGAATGCAGCCCACCCGCATAGGAGGTATGGGCAACCTGCCCAAGGGTACCCTTGCATCCTCGCCCCTTCGGCCCATCCTTAGCGAGTTTCGCTGGCCAGCCTCGTTCGAAAAACGTTCGCGTGGGCCTCCAAGGCCCTTGAATCCATACCGCGCATCCTTATGATATGGGCTGACTGTGCACAATCCCGCGACACCGTAGCGATTGCACACTGGTCGGAACGGATCGATGCAGCCATGCTGTGAAGGACATCCTGTAGGCCTCAGGCGGTGAGCAGTCGTTGAATTTCCTAGTCCACACGCCCGCCCACTCAATGGGACGACGTTCGCGTGGCGATGGTCCGACGTAAGTCCGACGCACATTCGACGTGCATCCGACGTGCATCCGACGTAACTCCGACGTGACTCCGACGAAAAAGCGGGCCTCAAGTTGCCGCGCGAGGTCTCCATGATTTTCTCGAAAGCTATGGCCGAGCACCTCCCGGTTGCCGTCTGACGTTTCTCGCCTGGGCGGCGAGCCCGGGGGGAGCTGAGAAGGCGAAGGCCTTTTCAGAAGGCTCGGACGTCCCCTAGCCGCCTGACACGTTTTCTCAGCCTCCCCCGAAGACACAGAACACTGCTCAGAAGGCCCGAGGGCCATTGAGAGCCAGAGTCCCGAGAGGAGGAGCGGAGGAGGAGGAGGAGGATGAGGAGGAGGAAGCCCGCCGCCTTCTGAGAGGACCTTCTCCTTCTCACTCCCCCCCCCTCGCTCGCCGCCGATGGAAGCAGGGTTAGGGCCCGGGCGGCTGACAGACTATTTTTGAATTGTTGTTGGCTATTTTTGTTTTTCATTCAAAATCCGCCTGTAGAAGGTGCGATACAGGTGGCTTCAACGCGCTCAAGGACGGAATCAAGAGGCTCCCTAAGAGGGCCTTGGGAGGCAAAAATCATTAATTTTACGTTTTTTTGGGGGGGGATTTCGGCGTTCTCTCGCTTTTCCCGCTTCCCAGCGCTTCCTCACGGCCTCGGAGGCCCTTCAGATCGCTCCAAGACAGCCCACGTGGCCCCGAAGAGCGCCCCAAGACGGCCCAGGATGTTCCCCAGACAACCCAAGTGTGCCCCAAGAGCGTCCCACGAGGGGGCCCACGAGGGGGACCGCGAACCGATATTTCGAAGTCTCTGGCATTAGAGGCTCCCAGTCGGCCCCTAGTCGGCCCCTAGAGGCCACCAAGAGGCTCCCAAGAAGCCCCCAGGAAGCCCCAAGAAGCCCCCCAAGGGGCCCCCAGGGAACGCTCAAGAGGTCCCCCAACACACCCCAACAAAGCATGTTCCCAGAAAGCCTTCTGGGGACTTGGTGCATCATGGGCCCGAGAGTCTCCAGAGGTTCCAAAGTACCCTCACGCTAGCGGAGAGTTGTCTGGGAAGTTGACTGGGAACATGTCTCATCGCCTTCTCGGGGCACTCCGCGGATGGTTTCGCGCAGAGTTGCCCCAAGTGCCCTCTTGAAACGACGACGACGACGAAGACGACGAAACGACGAAGACAAGGACGACGACGACGACGCGCCCCAAGAGGCGACGACGAGATTACCACGATGACGGCACGCCCCAACAGGCTCCCCAAGACGACCCCAAATCCATGTTTCCGAAGTACCATCACGCTAGCGGAGAGTTGTCTGGGAAGTTGACTGGGAACATGTCTCATCGCCTTCTCTGTCGACGTCTGCCGTTGACGAGGACGACGACGACGACGACGGCGGCGGCGGCGACGAAGACGACGAACTTCGATTTTCGATGTTCGAAACCGTTGTTCGTCGCTTTGTGCCTTCGGGGGCCGTTCTCGGACCCTGGGGTCGTCGGGCTTCGATCTGGACTGGAAAATTGCGCTGGATGGATCCTGGAAGGGGTCCATCCGGCGACGACGAAGACGACGAAACGACGAGGACAAGGACGACGACCACGACGACGGCGCGCCCCAAGAGGCGACGACGACATTACGACGATGACGGCGCGCCCCAACAGGCTCCCCAAGATGACCCCCAAAACCATGCTCCAAGAAGGCCCTCTGGGAACCCGATTCATCAGGCCTCCGACCCCCTACAACCCACCCGATTTAAAAGTCCGGACCGCAGAGGTCGCGGAAACTCAGCGTGGACGGGCCCTGTTAGGAAGCGGGGCCCCGGTACAACGTTCAAGAGACCACCATCGTGCATTTCTGGTCCATGCCTCATCCCCTTCAATATTATAATCGCCAAACGGGCCGACGACTGGAAATTCGCATTCCGTCGAGTACTTCCCCCAAGCAAAATCCGGTCGCTTCCCTTACGACCGCAAAATTTCAGGCGACCGGAAATTTGCGATTTCGCCCAAGAATTCCTCACACAAAAAATCCGGTCCGATTGATGTTGGCTGGAAATCGAGTCGTGGCTTGGAAGATCTTATGCAAAGCGTGACTGCTTCCTTTGGTGCCCGCGATTCTAAACGTCTTCGTCAGTGCTCCATCTCTGCTGTGCCGTGCCAGTGTTTGGCGCGCTGCCCGCTTTCAGAGTCGTCTTGGAGGCAATGTTCAAAATCGGGAGCCCAGACCCATCGAGGGTCCACGATCCACGGCCGATCTGAGAACGAGGATGCAATCGGCCCTGGGCCGATCCAGACTTTTTAATCCAGCAGGTGGTACGCAGCCATCTTCCCGAACGTCTTCCCGTATACGGATTCACATGCTAGAACCTGCGTGCGCGAAGCGCGCGCGTGGTTCTAGTTCGTGCAGATGTTAAGTTGCATGTGTGTACCCTCGCCGCTTTGTCATTGGAGGCAACGTCCTGCCGCTCGTGCGCATGCAGCGCATCGCCATAACACGCTTGCCCGCTTAGCCTCATAACTTCTGGCCCCCGCCCTCTCGCCAGCCCGCTGGCCATGTGTCGGAATTCTTGTTTTGCAGTGTGGACGCGCGCATCGATGGACGGATGCAGTCGGGGCGCCGAAGAAGGAACCCTTTTTGCTTGGGAGGGGCTCGGTGTTCCTTAGTTGTTCTACAGTTCGCCTTTGGTATGCCTCTGGTTTTCGATGGGACATCGAAGCTTAACTTATGGAAGAAAAGGGGCCTCGTTCCTTATTTGGGGTTCCTGAGGTCAACGCCGAAACTGTACACGCGTGAATGGACGGTTGTATAGACCATCGATGGATGGACGACGCGTGGACTTGACCGCCTCGTGCGGCGAAGGGCGCGCGCGGCAGTTTCCGGTCCAGGAGCGGCCTGCGTCTAGGAATGCTTGGGGGCAGCAGAGGGAGGAGGAGGAGGAGGAGGAGGAGGAGGAGGAGGAGGAGGAGGAGGAGGAGGAGGAGGAGGAGGAGGAGGAGGAGGGGGAGGAAGAGGAGGAGGAGGAGGAGGAGGAGGAGGAGGGGGAGGAAGAGGAGGAGGAGGAGGAGGTGGAGACGGAGGCATTCAGATGCGTGGGGCGCGGGATGAAGGGGATGCGCGCTGGAGAGCTGTGTCGCGGTCGGGGGAGGAGGGGATAAAAGGGGAGGTGGCGGTCGGCTGGCGCGGGGGGGGTGCGCCGCGCAGGAACTCATGAGCTCCAATTCGGCGGCCAAGGAGCTCCTCAACTTCGCGAAGAACAGGCTGAACAAATTTTACAATCACACGGGCTGGCGCCGACTATTTCCTTTCTCGTCGGCCCGGTTTCGGATGGTTGTCCGGCTGCCTTCGGCGTGGTGCTGCACCGGCTTTTGCATTCTCGGGGTGGTCGTCAGCTGGTCAGTGTATTCGGGGTGGTGGCCGATGTTGCTTTCTGGAGTGAAAATCGAAGAGGAAACAGCTGCATCGACATCAACATTTCACGTTCCGCGCTGGTTTCCTGGATCTGGGTCGGACCTGCCCTCCTGGCGCGCGGAGTGCGCCAGGGGCGGCGCCGGAGGTGCCGCCAGCGGGCTCCAGCGCAGATAGGGAAACCGCGCGGACGGTCCAACGTTTCTGTTTCTGTCATCCTCCTTCTTCCGTGCAGGGCGCGCTTCGGTGGCGCAGGCTGGGCGGCGTCCCCGTTGGCGACACGGCCTCACCGGTCGCTGCGTTGCAGCAGCGTCGCCTCGGTGGTTCCCCGCTCTCGCCTTGTGGCTGAGGCCTTCCCCTCCTCGGGCACACGGGAGGGCGTGCCGCTGGAATGTTTGTTTCGTGACGTGTGATCATCAAGGATACAGCCCTCATGGCATGATGATGGATGTGGTAACCGCTGATTTCCCCTTTCTACCCATCTATCCTGGCATCCGTTCGGCTCAGGTATTGGAGCATGGACAAAAGAGTTTCGTAGTTTCTCCCCATCATCCGTACGGACCATCCGGTAGGTTTTTACCTACGGACCATACGGTAGGATCGATTCATTGGTCGTCAACCTCCGTTCGCAGGTTATCAGTTTTTTTCTACTTCGTTGTTCGTTGCGAAATCCCGCGCCGACTTTGAGATTTGCGCATGGCGTTGGAATCTACGAGGGCCAGCGCCTCTATGCGTGGTGGTTCTTCCACAGTGCGTCGACACGGAGAGGGCATTGGGACAGGCAGTGATGCCGACCCCCCCCCATACCAAGAGAAGGCAAAACCGATGCTTGCGTTGACGCCGCGCTTCGGCGTGCACAGCAAGCATACATGGACAATCTCTATTATTCCATGCCGGCGCAATCGTACACCCCAGGGTTTGGACCCAGCTTCCAGTCGATTGTTCAGTCACTTGGAGCTTGCATTCGTTCAAGCTCCTCGCCTGTGGTACCGCCCGCGGTGCGCAAACGGAGCGGTTCCTCCGAGCGTTGCCGCGCGCCGCCGCCGCTTGGACACTTGAGGTCTTTCGAGCCCCGCATCGGCTCCCGTTTCCGAGCACGCCCAAGCCATCGAAGTTCGTATTGGAACGGCTTCGCAACGAAAAGCACCCGATCGGTACCATATTCATTTTCAACATCGGGACGCCAGCTGCCGCCCCTCAAAGAGGCGGTCACAGGATAATTCTTCGCGGCACGATATGACGCCACATGCATCGTTCCCCGCCAATGGGTTGGCATAGCTCCGATATTGGAACATACGCGACCCAGCAATTGTCGGGTCTTGATGCCACCGTCACCGATCACGCGAAACAGACAGCTAACTTGAGGCTCGAAATCAAGTGTGTTCTTGCCCTGGTCGACGTTCGGATCGCTGGGGATCGATCGGTCCCCGTTGAGGTCCAACATCTACATTGACCGTGTGGACTCACTCCGAGGGGCGAGCTCCGCTGCCATCGAGACGCTCCGCGACTACCTCCTCGCCGTGGAGGCGCAGCTCTTTGCGTCGGGGATACAGGCGCAGCCGCTGCCATGGCACTGCACGACTAGATCCTGACACCACGGCAGGCGATTGCCACTGAGGTACATTGCAGTGCGGATCAACGCCTCCGCGTTGACCTCATTGCGTTTCGCGATCACGTTGACGCGACCATTGCCAACCTCCACTGCGAGAGTGCCACCGCCACGGCCGAGTTGCACGGCAAGTTGTGCGCTGCCGAGATGGCGATCGTTCGACGTCTGAATGCAGCACATGGACGTTTGCCAGCGCATGAGGACCACGTCTCCACTGTCGAGCAGCAGTTGCCTGACGTACAGGCTGCGCTGGCTGGGCTGCGTGTTGCGCGGGCCCAAACCGCGCAGCTGGGCGCCCGGACTTCGGTTTGCGATTTCGCCCCCCTCGCCGCCGAGATGGCCGCGGTAAGGATGGCGGCGGGCCGCGCGCATTTACGACCCACGCGCGCCCCCGCGAAAGGAACTTTGAAGAACAAAAAAAAAACGCACGCGGGCCGAGGCGCCACTCACCCGTTGGGAACCAGAGCGCGAAGCACATGGCCGACGTGTCCAGGACTCATCGGCTGGACTGGCGCCCCCAGCAAACTATCGACGCCAGCGACGAGGTGCGTGGCCCGCGACAGAGCGTCGAGCAGTTGCAGAACGATTCCAAGACCACCTGAGCCAATTTGACGGCTCACGCCAGCGACGCCAAAATCCATTCCCCTTCGCAACCGCCAGAACCCAAGACCGATAGTGGCCCGACCCTCGCCGATGGCAACATCCGCGCTGGACGACCGTGAGTCGGGTCACCAGGGGCCGCTCGTGCAGCATAATCAACGCAGACACGTCGCGTATCTCCTGTGCGTGCACCGTCGCCGACGCCTCCAACGCCGCCACATATTTTTTCGCGATCTTCGTTCGGTGGCTCTATCTCGGTTAAGGCGTCAGATACTGCCCGCATTTTTCGATGCCGCGCACTACTCAGTTACAAGAGTGGTAACGCATTGTCAGAAAAGATGTCGGCAGTGCGTCAGGGCGCAGACACCCATGGATGAAGCAAGTCTTGCACGTGCGGCGACGAAGATGGGCCGCTCCAGTCGCACCTGCGGTTGGCTACGAGAACGCGCTTTGGCCAACGTCGGGGCGCGCCGGCTCGAACGTAACCGGCGCTGCCTCAGGGGCGGGGCGACTCGTCACGGACTGGCTTTATGCGCAGCATGCGAGGCAGGCCGGCGCAAAAACGGCGAACGTGCAAATTGCCGCGCGTTGGTTCCGGCAACCGTTCAATGCCGCGACCTCGTAGACGCGCATCTCCGGCCAGCGCGGGCGCCGGCGAGAAATTACCTTCCACGGGGCGAGGCGCGCAACGGCGCTCAAGGGCGGAGACGCAGAGAATTCCCGTTTCTCTCCCGCAAAACACGACACCTGTCTGCGACCAGACCGGCGCAGATGGCCTCGCGCTGCAAAATGTTGTTTCTTTGCTGACCCAGGCAAACACTGCGAGCTCGGCACCGAGGCGCCCGATGGGGGCCCCGGCCGCGCCAAAAGTCCGGACAGCCGCAACAGGGCGTCCTCCCCCAGACGCGCGGGGGGCAATCGATGCCCCCCGCGCGGGGGGCGCAGGGGCTCGCGGAGTCCGGGGGGCCGCAGGTGGTTCCCGCATCGATCCCGCTCTCCTGCGCGGGGCGGCCGCCGCGGACGCAGTCGAGGACGTTCACCCGGCAGCAGCGGCGGTTGCAGCGGGCGGCCACCCTCGACGCGCAACAAGCGCTGCTCACCTGCAGGAACATTCGGCGGCCAACGCCGAGACCGAACATGCGTGATTTTTGCAAGGACCATGGTGGCCGCATCTACCATGTTATTTTTTCCGCTTTATTTAGATAGGTTATCTACATATTTTTGCCCGATCTATTAAGACCTCTACGATCTGAATAGACATTTCCAGCTTCGGATCTAACTATATAGGTTTTTGGTTTGCACACTTTCATATCTATTCGACGCCCCTGATTTTCACATCATTTTCGAGGGGCCATCCTTGACAGCGCAAGCCGCCCCTGACGTCGGCCCAACATGAGTCGCATCATAATCGAAACCGCATTCAACATGATGTCTGATGCAAATATCCGGATTGCCACTGACATCGGCCCAAGATGCATCGCGAAAAAGACGGAAGCTGTCCCCGTGCATTGTCGAGCAGCATCCATGGGCCAAGTTGTCATTTCTCGCGCTGCAGCGCGCGTCGCGCACGAGCGCCACCGCCGCCCGGGCGGGGCGGCGCTCTCGACCTCGTCGATCGTCGATCATCGCCATCGTCGCCGGCCAGGGGCTCGCTCCTCGGCCAAGGGGCCCCGTCGGCGCCCCAGTCGCCTTGCCCGCGCCTCTCGCCTGCCCCCGCCCCCCCCCCCCCCCCCTGGTCCGACCCCTGCCCGCCGCGCGCGCGCAAGGGTGGCCTCCCTCCTCCCTCGCGCCGATGGGCTCCTTAGACGGGGAGCCCGTGGCCGCTGCCTCATGTAAACGAGGAGCCCCTGGCCGCTGCCTCGTGTAGGCGATGCTGAGCCTTGTGAATAGGCCAAACAAATAAAGATTTCTCAGAACACCAGTTCGGCTTTTTTCTGACACCCATGTCGGGCCCCTTGGAAGATCAACCGATCTAGATAGATGGGTTTTTTGTTTACAGGGCACCTTTCTACATAGATCGGCTCTTAAACCAGGCTCAATTTAGATCGCCGAGCTATAATTACACAGGCGGATCTTAATAGATCGGCACCGCTCTAATAGATGGGAGAAGCCCAAATAGATCGGAACAGGTTCCCATGGTACATGCGCCACCACATGGCCACGGCCCCACTTCCGTATCGACCCCGACAACATCCACGTCTTCACCTACCCTGTGCCAAGAAGTCAATTGGCTAAGTGGCACGTCGACGCCAGCGAGGGCGACCCCGCGGTTGCGTCCGACCCGCCGCCGGACTGGCGGCTGCAGGACGGCGCCGAGGCGCTCCAAGCCTGCCAGCTCGATGCGCAGCAGTGGGGCGATGACCCTACCACCCAACCAGACATACCGCGGCGCCAGCCCTGCCATCCGACGACAGACCAGCGTCGGCGGCAACGCCCACGACCGAGTCTACCACGCCGACGCAGTCAACGGCAGTGTGGTCACGGATGTGGATCTTGGACGGCGGCTCTGCTCGCCGCATCCAGGACACGGCCGATCTCGCACGATGCGAAACCACCGACGTGCACATGGGGCCCGAGCATCTATTGGACACGCTCAATGGCGACAGGGTCGCCCATGAGCACATCCAACTGCAGCCCCCACGCATTGGGCTTTCCAGCCCCGACCCTGCTATGGGCGACTGTCCATCGTTGTCGTCAGTGGGGCAACTGGTGCGATGCGGCCGCTTTCGACAATTGTGGGATCAACAGGTAGGCGACCTACTTATCGCAAGACCCACAGGGCCAGTGGTATCAGGTTGCCGTGCGAAACCTCATCCCAGAGCTCGACTTCAACGACCTCGAACGGATGCCACCGCCCAAGTTGTTCGTTGCGCCTGCGACGCCTGCGTCACGGTGGACATGCTGATCAGCACCCATACGCGTGTTGGAGCTGCACTAACACGGGGAACCCTCCGCCTCCAATGCTGGCAAGTGATCGGCCACAAGGTCATCGCGTTGCCGAGCTCGGGCTTCATGTTGCGAGGCAGTCAGCAACTGGATTACGCAGACACGCCAACAGGAACAATCACACCACAGAAAAGTTGGAGCAAAAGAGCAAGTTGCCGGTGCGATGGCAGAACACTTCGAGCCCATGGAGGTTCACCCGTGACAAGATTTACTGGAGCCACCGTCCATTTACCCCGCCAAAGCCCAAATGGCCAGGATAACGGAAACGATTCATTTCGCCTGGCTTGTCACTGATGCTGCTTGCCTTCGTTCTCCCTCTCGTCGGTCCCCCCATCAGTTTGCGCGCGTGCGTGCTCGGAGCTTTCTCTCGCCATAGCTCATTGGGTTCGCGTCGTCCAGGTATCGTGGCATTGCGAAAGTTGCGTGGCGACTCGGTTGCCGCCGATGCGTCAACTGTCCCCTCGTGGCTGGATCGGCTGGGCGACAGCCCCGCGGGTGCGCGGCAACCGGGCGCATCTATCTCCACGGCTGACGCCAATCACTTTCCGCGCCCATCGGCAGAGATCGGCCCCGATGGGGCACTCGAGTTTCCAGGGCCCAAGCCTGGCCCAGGAAGCAGCGCCTCGGCGGTCTCCCCCATTCTGGACCAGATCACTGATGTACTCCGCGCGGACCTCGATTAATTCCTGGAGGACGACGAGAGAGCCGAGAAGGGGGCGGCCTTCGTTGAGCAGAACAAGCAGATTATGGCCGACCATTCTTGCACTGGCTCAGCATGCGGATCTCGCGGAGACACTCCGGTGGGCGATCTCTCCGATCAGATGGCCGACGCGCGATGGGAAACTCCTTCCGCCGACCTGGCCACCGATATTGGTTTCGCCGGTGCTAAGAGTGAATTCAGCGTGGATTGGCGTCTTCGTTTTTCATTTTTATTTTTTTTTCTGATATGCGCACGTCAATCGATCATGTGGCTCGGGCGTTCGTGTGAATGCCGCGTGGCCAGCGAATTTCGAATGTCTTCAGTGCCCTTGATTCTTCCTCGTCGCACGGGGACGGTCATGCATCGAGCGAGGGCAGCGGAATTATAGCCGTCTGATGGAGCTCAGCCAAGGGCTACAAACATACAACCGCAAACTGGAGGCAAAGAAACAAGAGCAATGCGAAAGAAGGTCACTGCGAAACCAGACAGATGTCTCCAGGAAGGCGAATGCCTGCCAACGCGCCGGCTGCAATTGTAAATCATACTGGCCCGTGGCAAACCCCAGCGGCAACGCCCAGGCGCCAACAATAACTTCTAGACGCCCGGTGAAGTCATTGACGCGTTGCTCAAATCCTCACGAGCCAATCCATGAACAACCGCAAGGCGAGTCGCCCTGATCAAGGCCGGGTAATCGGGCAAGCGGCGAAAATAGCGAGCCGCATCCGCATTCGCGGATGATGAGGTGCAGGAAGCGGAGCAAAGGAGAGGAGGGCGGAAATGGAAATCATAATGAACACGGTGAAGAGAGGGAGTATGGTGATAGGAAAGACTGGAAACGCGCAAGAGCATGAGCAGGTAGGAATACGGAAGAGGAGCTTGGGGGAGGTAGGAAGAAGCACAAGAAGCCTGAGGGAGGCAAAAGGCGCACCAGTGATCCGTGCGGAACGCGCGTGCGCCGCGCGCCCTCACCAGCGAGGGTGTAGGAAGAGGTGGGGGGATCAAGGGGCAGGAGGAAGTAGGGGGAAATAGGAGGGGCAAGAACATGCAGAAGAAAGCATTTGCAGACTCGAATCCCAAGAAAGCTGCGCTAAGCATGACAGCGAAGTGAAGCAACGTGCAGCGCAAGACAAAACAACGAGGACAACCGTTACATTAGGGAAAAGAAAAGGGCACAGGAGCACTAAATCGGAAGATGCGCAGGAACGGGGAGGGAGCAGAAAAAAGGAGGAGGTCGCAGAAGAGGGACGAGGAGGAGGAGGACAAGGAAGGGAAAGATAAAGGATAGAGAGGAAAAAAACACGCTGACGACGACGGGCATCAGTCATCGAGGATCTCGAGTCGTTCGCTTTAGGTGCCTGCGGGACGCCCCATCAACGTCGTCATATCAGTGCCGCCGCGGCGCTCTCTTAGGGCAATTCTGGCTGCCTTTGGCGGCTGTCTTGGAGCCCCGTGGGGCCCTCTTCGGGTCGTTTCGGGGATCTCCTGGGTCCCTCTTGGAAGCCTTGGGGGCCCTCCTGGGGCCATCTTGAAGCCGTCGGTCAAAGACGTGGGGCCCTAGCAACGCCCCATTCTTTCTCGAGCCCCCCAGTCGCCAAATGCGGCCTTCTTGCGACGCCCTTGAAGCGTTTTGGGCCCAACTTTGGTGCTCTTGGAGCCGAGTTGGGCCCTGATGGCCCCCTCTCAAAGCAAGTTCAAACCAACTCGCAGCCATCTCGAGGCCTCTAGAAACTACGGAAAGCAAAAAGGCGAGAAGAAACAAATTGAAGCGCACAGTGATTGTAAAGGAGTTGAACCTGTTGGAGGCCTCCCTCAAGAGCTCGACAGACAATTGCGGGCTGTCACGAAGCGGTCTTGAGGGGGCTTGGAGGCGCATTGGAAGCAAAATTGTACCATCTGCAAGTATCTGGAGCGATCTCGGAATCCTTCTTGGGTTGCCTGCGGTTCCTTTGGAGCCATCTTCGGCCATTTCGGGCACTCCACCGCCCCGCGGTCACTCTCTGTCCACGTCCCTGCCAGGGGGGGGCGGGGGGGGGGCCCGTCCCTGCCAGGGAGAAACGCGCGGATAAGCTAGCCCGTTAAACCACCGCCCACGCTCTGCATGGCTGGTGGGATTTTTCCACGGCCGCCTGGGAATACTATCCCGGATTCTCAAGTGAATTCTGCCCGGATTTTTCCAAATCCAAATGTGAATTTGCCCCGGAAACCGCGTGAATTTTTCCGGGTGTTCTCCGGATTTTTCCGCGCGCGTTTTTTCGATGCGCGCGCCCAAGGAAAAATCCACCAAGAATTCGGAGAGGTATTCAAAACGAGTTTTTGTTTTTCTCCCCGAAGTTTCCACTAGGCCGCGCGCGGAGCCTGGAAGGAGGGCGGGGGGGGGGGGGAGAAGTCACAGGGAGTGGAAGGGCACGCCACAGGAGAGGGCCGGAGGGAGACAGGAATCCCAGCACCCCTTTCAGCGTGAGCGGCGTGACGAAGTAATTCATCCAAGCCCACTCTTCCCCTTCATAGACACGGTTCCCCATTTCCCCGCCCAATCTTTCCTGCGCGGGAAGGTAGCCGCGGGTCGTTGGAGCGCCCAATACGACCCAAAATGTATCCGAGATGGCTGCAAGGAGCCCAGATGCGCCTCCAATATCGCTCAATGCATCCCAGGACGATTCCTCAGAGCCTCCAACATGCCTCTGAGTCGTCAAGACCGCTTCAAGACGGCCCCGCGTGCCCTTCGAGCTCTCCAAGGAGGCCTCCAAGACAAACAAAAAGTGAACACCAATGCGTGCTATGCGTTATGTCTCGCCGCCTTTTCGTTTTCCATGGGCTCTTGAGGCCTCAAGATGGCCACGCTGGCCTGAGATGGCCCTCCAGAAGAACCCGACAGGCCCCAAGACGGCGCCGAGAGCGCTCAAGAGCAGCCGAAGAACGTTCCAAGAGAGCGCCAAGAGGCGACGTGGGCGGCTCCAGAGAGGGGACGCTGCAAGGACCCTCCCCTCGTACTCTTTGACTGACGGCGTTTCCAAGATGGCCCCGAGAGGGCCCCCAAGGCCTCCAAGACGGGCCCACGAGACCCCGAAGAGGATCTCAAGGAGGCCCGAAACAGCCTCAAGAGGACCCCGTAGGCTCTCCCCAAATGGCTCCAAATTAGCTCCACAATGGCCCACAAATCACTCCAAGGGGCTTCTAACAAGAGCCGTGTGCGAAAAACAAACAAAATGTTCCATGATTGATTCTGGCCGTCGTCGTGACTTTTTCTCTCCCATCCTTCCTTTTCCTACTCCTCGTCCTCATCCCGCCCCTCCTCCGTTTCCTCGTCATCCTCCTCCTTGTCCTCCTTCTCCGCTGCTGTTAATCCTCCGATTCCTCCTGCGCCGTCCTCACGTTTCTGACGTAAACAGCGTCGCCCTCTTGGTTGAGCACCATGCTGGCACACGTTTCTGATGAACACAATTTGCCTGGCCACCGTCTCTGGAACTGCTTCGTCCTGAGCGTTCTTACCCCCATGTCCTCCTACCTCCCCCATGCCCCCCCCCCCCCACCTCCCCATCTGGCACATTCCTACATCCTCGTTTACGAAAGGGTGCGGCGCACTGGTGTTCTGCGCGGATCACCAATGCGGTTGCTACCTCCCCCTGGCTCCTCGTAACCCTCCTCCCCCCCTCAGGTCCCTCATCATCCTTCCGACCTTCTGATGCTCTAGCATGTTGCTGTTTCCTCCAGCACGCGTCCATCCTTCTGCTGTTCCTTTTCTTTCGTTACTACTGGTCCTTCGCCGCCATATTTGCCCCGTCGCTTCCTCCACCTCCTCTTCCTCCTCCCGCACAGAACCAGTGAAAACACATTCGGTTCGCTGCGGCGCCGCATGCTGCTACACATGCTGATCGAGGCAACTCGCCTGGCGATTGCTTTTGCCTTGGCTGGCGGAAACACGCGAGGCGTCGGAAATGAAGGCAAAAAGGCGGATGAACAGTATAATCCCGCGGACCACGGCCGAAACGCGTCAGAACATATGCGAGGAAACAGGTCTGCAAGTTGTTTTGGACCCCTACAAAGCCTGTCTTGGGACCCTAGGGCCTGCTTGCAATCCTTCTCGGGACCTGCTGGTTTGTGGTTTTGTCTGCAGTTGGACTGCGGGCGGAACGCGGGCGCCGCTTATGCAGCATTCCATTGTTCGTTTTCCTCTGAGGGCATCCGCAGTGGATTTTGTGCGCGTTTGTTTTTTGTTGAGCAGATCAGTTCAATAAGATCTGTCGTTGTTCGGCACGAGACCACTAAAATGAAATTCGAAAAGGAAAAAATATCCACGCGTCCCTTCATAGCCCTTGGCGAAGCCAACCGATAGCGCTCGCGCGATCCCTGATCGGGCTCTCCCGTGCTTCATTTCGGTCGCGAGTTGAGTGCGGGTGGAAACGCCCGTGGGTGGATTGAGACGCCGGCCCAGGCAGGGGCGCCCGGTGTTTAGACGCACGAGCGGCGTTTCCAGAGATGCCTTACGCGACTGCCCAGCCAATTTCGATGAGCACGCATGCGAGGTGCGTGCGAACGCTCCTCCGATCGGCGAGGCGGGCGAGGGTGAAATTGATCTCGTTGCAGGCATCGCCGGTTGGATCCGAAGCAATCTGAATGAGGACGTCGTGCGTGAACTAATCAGCGCATACGTCATCATCACATTAACAGGTAAGAGAGCCGACGACGCAACTCAGAGGAACAACCTCGGAAAGCTCGCCCAGAAGGCCACGATTCGGCATGAAATGTGGCTTGCCGCAGGACTCCCATCTGCAAGCGCGCGCCGCATGGTCGGTGATCACGTCGGTGAAGAAGATGTGGCAACATACATGTACCATCCGTACCCAAACTCTGCACCGCGTTTCCAGGAGCGCCCCGCATTCCGGCAGCAGGTGACGCATGAGTGCATCATGGAAGGCCAGCGACCTTACATACACACTCGAAGACGCGCAGTGTGCCGTGCGCCTGCGAGCGGGGTGTGTGGCTAAAGGCCATGCTGGACGTGCAGCGCCTGGTGCGATGGCTCGTGCTGAGCGCATCTCCAAGGGGCCCGTGGCCTTCTTCACTCCGAAGGGGGACGAGATGGGTCAGGACCGCGTGACCTTGGCGCGTGGGGGTAGAGCCTTCGGCGAGGGGATTGATCCTGTCACCAACCTCCGCTCAACCCCGCCACCCGCGCCTCCGCCGCCGGGTCGCGATGGGATTGCCATGGGCACTGCCCCCGCCTCGGGCGCGGCGTCGCCCGGCGGCCCTGCTACTGGCGACGCAGAGCGGCGGGGCTGCAGCTGCTGCGCGCCGATCGCGGCGGGAGCGCGGAGGCCGATGGCGACGCCGCGCTGGCCGCGAGGCTCGCAGCACATGGCCAGCAATCGTATTCGGAGCGGCGCTCGCAGGGCGCTCCCAGAGGCGCGGTGGCACCGCAGCCTCGAGCGCTACTGCGACAGCGCATGCTGCTACTGCTCGTGCTACCTGAACAAGTAGATCTACACTGCTGAGAACAATTGTTAATCTATGTTTGTTGATCTTGCTATTTCTCGCGTTCCCCGAGAGTTTGCCACTCGTAGAAGTCGCGCATGGGCTAGTGAATCTTTCGACCCACATATGTTTAAGGGGTAAATCATTTGGTAGCTGCAGATGGCCACTTTTGATTGGCATTTGAGCGCTTGCGGTGCTGACCTGTACTTGTGCGTCAATGGCAGGCGCCACATCTCTGCATATTGGTTTGGTGGCATCAAGGGCATCAGCGCCCCGCTGCAGAACTCTGTACCATATCACACTCATTGTCGTGCGATGTCGGTAGCATGTCGGGCCGGCGCATGCTATGCGACATTCTCATGGCACAAGTTCCGGTTAACGCTGGTCAATTATATGATCCACTTCGAAAGATTAGTGGTACATTTGACAAATATGTTGGGGCTTGGTGCCCCCGTGATTGAATAGCTCATGCTGACATTCGATTGATCAGTTGTTGTCGCAAATTTGATCACGCACGTAGTCTTGAATGTAATATTCGGGTAGCTTCGCCCCCACATATCTCGAGATAATGATTTCAGGGCCTGGCCAGCCCTGCGATTGATATGTTAATTCAATATCATGTTGATCAGTTTTGGTTACAACCTCGATCATGCACATATGCTAGAATGCATGGTTTAAGGTGCTTCGCGCCGACGCATGTTGATTGACATGGTATTTGAATTTAACATGCGCCTGCCGCGCGCACGTGCGCGCGGGATCTTGTGCGATGATGGAAACACAATCGCCAGGTGCATTGTAGCAGTGCACATGGCGCATAGATAATGTTATGTTAGTTTCTATCTTCTCTTGCCCTCCCAACCTCGCAGCCTGTGGCGATGGGCAATCGCCGAGGTGTGCCGAAGCGTTGTTTTCCCGGCTCACCCTCGACCCGCGAAAGGCGGGTAGACTCCGCTAAGTACCCCGTGCTGCGTTGGGCCCCGTCTGGGGGACGCAGGGGCTGGAACAACGATCCGAGATGTTTTCGCACCTCTGTTTCCGAACCTCGCCTCTGTCTCCCCCGGGCCCGAGGCCGGCGTGGAGCGGGCGTGATTCGGGACGGGGTGTGTGCGTGAAAACCGCACGCATTTTTTTCTATCCATCTATCGTGCTATCCTTTTGGCGCAGGTATTTGACATTTTGAATGCCTTTGTTCCGGCGGGCGCGTGGACAAACCGGCCTCGTCTCTTCTCCCGATCGTCCTCTACCTACGGACCATACGGTAGGTTCAACGTATTGGTCGTTGAATTATGTTCACATGTGAAGACGTGGTTTCAAACAAATATGACGACGAAGGCGCGGGAATGTTTTTCACGGCCCCAATCGCACGATGAAGACGTGGCCTCATTTAGGCCCCCGTCTTCGAACGAGGGACGATCAAATTGAGCGGTTTGGCGTGAGGCGTCAGCGGAAAACACCCCCTGCCCCCAATTTGTTAGGCCCTCCTAACTTTGATCCCCTTCCAAAAGGTTCGGAGAAACCAGAAAACATGTGATATCGCCCTGACGCGGCGGGTCCCCCGGGGAACGGGCGTTGGGTCCAGATCCGTTCGCAGTGCGAACGAAATTGCGACGGGACGTTTGGACCCATTTGCGGTTTCTGACGCCTGTGCTGGGCCTCCAGACCGCCGAAAAAAAGTCAGGATGAAATACCGACGTTGGGGAACTTTGTGGCTTCCCTTGAAGAACACACGCTGCATTAGCGTGCAGTTTTGGCGCCCCGCGCGGATTTCCGGGATCTGCGATGGGTCCTCCTGGCGGCGCCTCTGGCGCCGTTTTTCGCACGCTCCGCGCGCCAGGGAGGGGGAACCAGAGGGGTTCCAGGCTCCTGCACAGATGTGTGAAATCCGTGTGGAGCGCCGAATTTGTATGTTTACGCAGTTTTTTTTCCATCGATGTCCCCAGGATCAGCATTTGAATCCGAACATCCTTCTCCCGTCCCAGGGCCCCTTTCTTCCAGCGCCCGCCTCCGTTGTGCTAAGTTCGGACAGGCACATAACTACACTTTGGGCGAGTGGATTATGGTTTTTTCGCGGATCCCCAAATTCCAAACGTACTTTTGCGAAATCGTCTTACGCATTGGTTCGCCCGCCATTCGAGGGGGGCGATCGTGCCTGTTGGATTTGCCGGGGCCTCCTCGTCGCTTGCCAGTGTCAATTTGGAATCAAGACTTGCGCCTCACGAGTGGTTTGGAGGATGATCGCAAGGTGAGTCTTTCAGCTGCGGGGGGGGCGCGGGCGTTTGTCGCCACGCAGGGGCCAGGGGCAATTAGGAAACGCTCAGGGAAATGGAGGGCGGCAGGTGGAGGACGAACGAGGGGGGGGAGGGCAAATCAGCGGGCGGGAATGGGGAACACAGTGACCAGGCGAGATGCTCTGATAGGGGGAGCGATGTGGGCGGAGGCCGCAGTTTGACTTCCTTCTGGTAGCCCCTGGACGTTCAGACACCTCCGCCCAGAGACTGGCCGGGGGGTTCAGCGGCCCTTGCCTTCCTAACTGTGCGGGCGGCGCGCGACGACGCACCCGACCCGTACCCCGCCCCTTTCGCTAGGTGCTGGTCTGTGCGTGCTTGCCCCGCGCGAGACGTCCCGCACGTCCAGAACTATACTTAGCCAGGCACTCGATGTCGCGCGAGACATCCTCACAAAACGGAGCACGTATATAACTACACCTAGCCAGCGGGGCGTGGTGCATGTCGGGTGCCGCCACTCGCGTTCCCAACGTGTGCCGCGCCCCGGCCGCTAAGTGCCTTTCCGCACGCGTCCCCTATTTCGGGAAGCGTCGGCTGCCCGCGCTGCCCATCGCCGAGGCCCCGCCCCCTGGGCCGCTTCCCACCGACATCCCACATCCCCTGGCTCAGCGAAGCCAGCCGTGTGCCTGGGAGCCTCGACCTCGCGCAGCCCGCTTCCCTGCCCCGCTTATGCCCCGACAGCAAATTCGCGATCCGATCCCCCGCGCTTTCGATTTCTTGTTCGTGCCGGATTCCCCGTCCGAGGGTGAAATGCTTGTTCGTGTTATGATTTTCCTCTGCCGCCAAGCCTCGCCGTGAAACGTTGTGATCGCTTCCATGTTTGGCACGCAACGTCGTCGGCGCGACCATCGCCTTCCATCGTGGGTCGTGAGGCGGCGTCCGTCCACCCAGACCGACCGACGCGCCAAATCCAATTATGATTGCCACCCCTGGTCCCCGCCAGAAGGTACAGTTTTGCTGTGTGTCGTTGTTGATGTGCTCGGTAAGTGCACTCAACCAGCATAGTGAGGATGGGCGATTTTCCAAATCTGCCTTTGCACCACGCCTCTTCGGCCTTCCCTTGGCCGGTTTCGCTGGCCGCGGCCCGCCCGCAAACTGTCGGCCTCATTTTCCACGGCTGTTGCATCCTCATCGCGCGTCCTTGCCAAAACGGGTGGACTGTAGCCCCCCCTCTCGGCCCGTGCTGCCTGCTCCACCCGGGGCCCTTGCTCTTTCACGGGGCCAGCGTCGGCCTGGAGAGCGCAGGCCAAGGAAACGACGCGCGAGGGGCGGAGCGGCAGGGCTTCTATATTATCTTGCTTATTTGATTTGTTGTTTCAGCATGTGGATTTATAAACATTTTAGTTCGGGAGGATCCACCTGGAGGAGTGTAAGGCTTGGCTTGTCGAACTCGGTTAATGGAGAGGAATCGTGCTACCAAGTAGTTTCCAGATGTGTTAACCATGTGTCAAACATGTTCAACCTGTTTAAAACCTGTTTCGAACATGTGCTTGCACATTTAAAACCCATTTTTAATTCAATGATTGGATTGTTCGAGTTCCCTTTGGCATGGCATCCGCAAGGCTTGGCTGGAAGGGATGGAGCCAGCCTCTCCCCAGTCTCGGGGGGACCGCGGCTCCGAAGCTGTACAAGCAGCCGAAGGAGGACGAGGAGGGCCCGCGCACGCCCGCCCGTGGCACGCTCCGTGGGCTGCGCGAGGGCCCCAGGACGACCTAAGAATCGGGGGGCAACGATAAGGGGGAGCGTTCCTGGGGGCTCAAGCATGGCACTGCCATTTTTTCACTTGCGTTGCTATTTTTTCACAGCGGGCATTTTCGCTCAATTTTGGGACCCGGGACTCTCACAGAACGATCCGGCTCGAAAAATGACGCAGGAAGATGGGGTCGGGGGCTCTGTTTTTTTGTTGCGTTGTTGCAATTTGTTTCGCAATTCCGGATCTAATGGAGGGGCGGTGTTTGGGCGTCTTTTTCATTGGTTCCAAGAGGGTTTCCAGCCCCGGGGTGCGTTCCAGCAGTTCCGCCTCGGCGCGGGCGTTCTGGGAGTGCCCGGCTTGTCCCGAATGGCCGCTTGAGGCCAGAGTGATGACCCGAAAACCACCAGGGGTAGGCATAGCGGGGATGTATCTACCCCCAATTGCCCTTTGATCACCGACAGGGACCCAAGCCTGCCCAGGAACGTGCGGATACACTATCGGGGGCCTTTCGCCGATCTATCGGCGATGTATCGCCGATTCCAGGTCAATGTCCCCCCCCTCTGCCAGTGCCCCCCTAGCGTTGCCCTTCAAACACGGCTCCAAGACGGCCCAAAAGAGCTTCAGACGGACCCCCAGGAAGCCCCAGAAGTGCCATGTTCATTGATCTCCACATGGCTTCTTGCTTGATTTCTGCATGTCCCACCCGAACCGCAACACCAGCATGGCTCCAAGACGCTAAGCCAGCGGCCTCGCGCCCTCGC
Source organism: Prorocentrum cordatum (assembly GCA_963575745.1). Lineage (NCBI taxonomy): Eukaryota > Dinophyceae > Prorocentrales > Prorocentraceae > Prorocentrum > Prorocentrum cordatum. Next base: position 141,402 of record CAUYUJ010015359.1, read on the forward strand.
AGAGCACACGTGCTCGCCGTCCCCGTGCCGGGCAGGTAACAGAGAGAGAGCGAGGCACGAGTGGTGAAGTCTTTGTGGGGCGAGGCCCTCCAGGGAGGAACGTGTGAGCGGGGCCCCAAGACGGCCCAGGAGGGCCCCAAGACGGCCCCAGGAAAGCCCCAAGAGGGCCCCAAGATGCTCCCACGAGGGCCCGAACAGGCGGTGTGGGGACTGGGCTGCTTGGGTGTAGGGACTGGACTGGCGCCAAGACGGTCCACGAGCCCCAATACGGTCAAAGGGGCCCCCAAAAGTCTCCCAGGAAGCCCCAGAGACGCCAAGTGACACCATGGCTCCCAACAGCGAAGGGTGACGTAACAAGCTGTGAACACCAGGGCTCCCCAGAGCGTGGTGACGTAGAAAGCTCTGGACAGCAAGGTACCCAAGAGCGAGCGCCAACGCAAACGTCTGTGAACACCAGGGCTCCCAACAGAGAGCGGTGACGCAACAAGCTCTTGACGCCAAGGCTCCCAAGAGCGAAGGGTGCCATGAGCCAACTCGGGTAAGTTCCTGCAGCGCTCTTTCCGTTCCCGTGCCGGCCCAGGTAACGGAAAGAGCTAGGTACGAGTGATGACGTTCTGGTGTGGGCGAATCCCTAAAGGGGGGGGTCCAGGGCGGGTGGGTAGCGCGAACGAATGAGTGTTAATGGCCGTTTTCGGGCTTTCCCTTGGGTTTTTGCATGTTTTCCGGGTTCCCCCTCAAGACGGGCCAAGAGCGCTCCAAGAGAGCCCAAGACCGCCCAAGACGGCCCAAGAGGCCCCCAAAAGGCCCCCAAGAGGCGCCCAAGGGGCGTCCCAAGAGGGCCCCAGGAGGCCAACATCCAAGTTTGTTTTGGGACAGCGTACATTTTTAGCGCATTCTGCGTTTTGGCTTTCACAGCGTTGACGACGGCCCAAGAGGCCCCCAAGACCGCCCCAAGACTGCCCAAGAGGCTCCCAATAGGCCCCCTAAACGGTCCAAGAGGGCCCCCAGGCGGCCCAAGAGGCGCCCAAGACGGCCCAAGAGGGCCTCAAGACGGCCGAACAGGGGGACCACGAACCGAAAAGTCTAGCCTTTCGCCCCAAGACGTTCCCAGGAGGCCCCAAGAGGCGTCCCAAGAGGCCACCAGGAGGCTAAACTCATAGATTTCCCATGGGAAAACGTACATGTTTAGCATACACAGCTTTTCGGCTGCCACGGCGTTGCAGTCCAAGAGGCTCCCAAGACCGCCCCAAGACGGCCCAAGAGGCTCCCAAGAGGCCCCCAAAACGGCCCAAGAGGGCCCCCAGGCGGCCCAAGAGGCGCCCGAGACCGCCCAAGAGGACCCCAAGACGGCCCCAAGAGGGGGACCACGTACCGAGAAGTCTAGCCTTTGTCCCAAAGAAGCTCCCAGGAGGCCCCCAGAGCCCCCCAAGAAGCGCCAAGAGCCCCCCAAGAAGCCCCAAGAGGCTTCCAAGAGGCGTCCCAAGAGGCCTCCAGGAGGCCAAAATCAATTATGTCCCATGGAAAAAGGTACATGTTAAGCATACACGGCTTTTCGGCTTTCACGGCGTTGAAGACGGTCCAAGAGGCCCCCAAGACCGCCCCAAGACGGCCCAAGAGGCTCCCAAGAGGCCCCCAAAACGGCCCAAGAGGGCGCCAAGGCGGCCCAAGAGGGCCCCAAGACGGCCCCAAGAGGGGGACCACGAACCGAAAAGTGTAGCCTGTGGCCCCAAGAAGCTCCCAGGAGCCCCCAAGAGCCCCCCAAGAAGCCCCAAGAGGCCCCCAAGAGGTTCCCAAGAGGCCCCCAAACGGGCTCCAAAAGAACCGCAATAGAACTCCCAAGAAGGCCCAGAGACGCCAAACAAAGAGCGATCGGTATTCCAAACGAGCTCCCAAGATCGAACGGAGACGTAAACAAGCTGATAAGACCAAGGTTCCCAGCAGAGAGCGGTGACATAACAAGTTCCTGACACCAAGGCCCAGCCAAGGCCAGTTCTCGCCGTACTCCTCGTCAACCCGCTGGGCCTCGACGTAGGGAAGCTCGTCGAAGTCACTCTCAAAGAAGTGGCCGTCGAGGTCTGGCGCCCTTCCCAACGCATGCTGGAGTGGGGAGTGGCCTCGACCGCCCTCCCGAGGGTTTCCCGCTGCAGTAGCTCGGGCCAGAGCCTCCTCGGTGGTCATCTCCGGGTTCTCCGCCACGAGCCTGTCCATCGTTCCTTTTGTGGCTTGGATAGCCTCCTCCGCGATGGAGATGTGCCAGTGGGCCTGTCCTGGGATCGTCTCGTATACGATGGAGTCGGAATCGAAGTACTCTGCAGCCTGCTTTGACATCCACGTGCCCTCAGGGTCTTGACCCTCTGAGGCTTCCCGAAGTATTGCAACCACCGCTCCTCATAGAAGCTCTTCAGGTCAGACCACACGGGAGTCCTGTGTCGGTCCTCGCCCGCCATGTGCTAGAGCAATTTGCAAATCCTCACCTTGAAATTATCGTCGAGGATCAGTGTGAATTTGGACTTGAGTTTCTTCTGAAAGTTCTCCCATTCGAACTGGTCGGCCTGGATTTGTTTCCACTTTGGAGGTATTGGCTCGAGGCTGACTGGCGGGTGTGTCGGGCGGTGGTGGTTCGCCTCCGCACATGCATCGCACTTCCTCCTGAGCGCGTTCAGCATGGAGGCCTTCGAACTGTGGCCCGACCCCCTGTGCACTGAGGTGAGCCACCGCATGATCTGCTGGTACTCCTTGGAGCTCAGGCCTGCATTCATGTAGTTGTCCTCTCTGCTTGCGGTCAGGGCCTGTGTCTCCGGTGCTTCGGCCTCGGTCATGTTTCTCACGAATTCGTGGTAGTCCGGCGCGCTCTCCTCAATCACAGCTCGCACCGCCCTTTTCGCAAACTCGTCGGTGTAGTAGCTCGTGGATGCGGTGAGCACGCTTCCTGTGAGCTCGCCATGCTGGTGACCTCCTGGACACTCCATGGCCATCCTCGCCGCCATCTTCGGGGACGTCGTGGCGATGAGCCACTCCTTTAGAAGAGGGTCGCCCTTCTCGTTCTTCACCCCGAGCTGGCACCCGGCCACCTTGACAACTGTCATCGCGCAGTCCTCCACCATTTGCCGGATCCTGGTGTGGCCCCACCCTTCACACTTGATGGGCCACTCCCAGTGCGCGTGCTTGCCCTGTGCCATTTGGTCGTACACTAGCTGAACCGCACCCTTGTACTCCTTGATCGCCTGAAGTCGGCGCTTCCTGGTGGCCTCAGCTCTCACAGGGTTGGAACCGTTGAAGCCGAGCGGGAGTGTCGAGAGCGGTCCACATCTCGCGCTGATCCAGAGGTGGTCTGGCTCCGACTCGTCGCGCGTCTCCCTGGCCTTCCGGTTCCCCGCTGGGACCCCGAGCTTGTGCCCGTTCCAGGAGCTGACGCGTCGGACTGCATCCTCGCCAAACTTCTCGGTCATCTTCGTGCTCAGGACGGATGCAGGATTGCAGGCCACCTCCATCAGCTTGACCCCTCCATGGGCGAGTAGTGCCTCGAGGTTCTCAGTGTGGTCGTTCTTCCTGATGCACTTCGCGAGCCAGCGCTGCTTCCTTGGGTCCAGCTCCTTTGCGTAGTTCAGACCCCGTCCAGACCATTCTGATTGGAATCCACTGGAAGGAAGCCCCCGCTGGCCGTGCTCGACGCTCTCGGCTGTTCCTCGAGCCTCTCCAGCCTCTGATTGAGCTGGCCCAGCGCTGATAGCATCTCCTCCTGGACGCGGTGGCTGGTCTACTTCTCCTCCAGGTACGCCGCCTGCTCCTCCTCCGCGAGCTCGTCCTCCATCAGGGCGTCCACCATCCTTCGGCGAAATGACCTCGCGCTCCTTCGAGCCCTGGTCGGCTCCACCGGGACATCCACGTAGTCCCTGACCATCTGCTTCTTTGGTTGGACGGACCCCATCGCGTTGAGCCACGAGACAAACCTGATGAGCTCCCAACTGCTCTCGGCGTTCGCCTCCTTCCGGTTCCGCGGGAACAGGTTCTCCTTGATCATCTGCTTCAGGTCGTCTGCACTCCAGGCGGGGCTGAAGGGAATGCCAAGCTCCTCGATCACCTTCACTGTCTCCGCTTTGAGGAGCCCCTGCACCCCGCTGCGTGATGTTGGCGTTGTCCATGTCCGCGTCGCACTGGCACGCGGTCCCCACGCAGGCGAGCTGGATGGCCCCTCGGAGGAAGGCACTGCAGAGCATCTTTTTGCCATCGACTGGCGTCGGCTGGGGATATGAATGATATGGAAGGTCTGGCTGGCGGTGCTGGTTGCTCCAGGGAGTCGATCAATCCGCCTGCTGGGGATCGCGCCGGGCTCGAGCCGCAACGGCTATGAACGTGCCCATGATCCCCGCCAGGACCTGGTGACCACTCTGCCTGCTCCCTCGGTTCTGGCTCGACCGAAGGTTGGCTGATGTCGGTGATTGCGAGAGAGGGGGAAGAAGTTAGACTCGAGTATCCCTCTTCTCGCACGGTACGCCGATCCTGGCGCTGCTCTGAATCCCGGCTTGCAACTGCGTTCTGCCGGCCCCACTCAGGGACGTGGCGGCTGATCTCGATGAAATTCTGCAGCTTGTCCGGGTCCTTGACCTTCTGCTCGAGGAGGTCATCCACTAGGCTCAGGTAGTAGTGGCCTTCATCTGACGATTCCTCGAGTTGGATTGGGACGTCCGGGGCTAGCTTCACAAACACTGCGACACCTGTGTCACAATCTACAGCTGCCCCCAGCTTTATTCAGCACCTTCTTCTTCGACACAAGGGGTCGGGACATCCTCCGAGAAACCGTTGCGGGCGACATCTCCCTGCACGCCTGCGCTCGTGGTCCCAGGCTTCACCTGGCCACAGGCGCGCTCCTCCTCGCCGTTCCCGCAGCCGTACACTGGGCGGCAGTCGAGGTTCCCCTCCCGGAGCCGTGCATCCCCGTACTTCTCCACGTTCTTGCGAGCAGCGACGTCGAGCGGACGCGATGTCCAGCGATCCTCCAGTTGCGGTAGGGATCGTTGATCTCTCGCGTGAGTCCAGGCCCGAGCGCGTGAGCATCAGCCAGCCGAGGACGAGTCCTGCAAAGACCCCTGGCACCTCGTCGAGCTCCTCGGCATCAGCGTCTGGGGCTGCAGCACTCCACTGGTGAGAGTCCACCGTCGCATCGTCACCACGTCCGTCCGTGTACTCCCAAGTCCATTCTGAATCGAACGGCCAGTCCTTCTCGACCCATCTCCACGGCCTGGACATCTCCTAGGCCGTCGACGATGGGCTGGCCACTGGGACTGACTGTCCCAGGGCGCGCGCAAGCGCGCGTCGGAGGTACTGGTAGCCTGCCTCGAAGCGGTCCGTCCACTGCTGCATTGGCTCGAGCTTCCTGCGCTTGGTCTTGATCAGGAAAGCCTCGAGCTCCTGGCCGACATCAGGCACAGCTTGGCGCGAGCACCTCCGCTCGAGCCATGCCGAGAGCCTCTTAACCCCGTCTGCTCTCGAGAGCCAGCCTGGCTTTCAGCGCTCGACCGCGACCTCGGCCCTGGCCGTGAGGCGTGCCTTGAGCCTTGGGCCACACAGGTACCTGTCCTCCCGCTTGGTGCCCTCCTGGTACTGGAGAGCCTTCCGTCTGTACGTCCGCCAGGTCTTCGGGTCTCCATCCCAGCCTGGCACCTTCGCCCGATGATCGTCACTCGACTTCATCGCAAGGTGCCGTGTCCACCACGGGCTCCTGCTACCATGCAAGTCTAAGTTGTTGTAGCGCAGTGGTATACGTTTGTCTCTTCACCCCTCGATCTTCGTCGCATCGGGCCCCTCTCCAGGAGCCTCAAGAGTCAAAAACGTGTGCCCCGAAGTACAAGCGAGGGGGCGCTCGCTCGAGAGAGAGAAACGGCAACGGGCATACACAGCAAAATGCGGCCGGTTCGGTTCCAGGCTCGGTTCCCGGTTCCCGGCCTGGTGGGCGGCCGTCGTTATTCACCAAGGCAGTGCTTGTATCTCTCAGGCAGTGGCGAAGCGTCCTACCAAACAATGTTCTAAGAGCCTTGTGTGGTTTCCACGAAGTGTTCTTAGAACATTTCTGGCTGGGCCTGTCTTGTGCTTTAACACATCGGGCATCTGTTCTAAAAACTTTGCTTTTGTTCTTAGAAAAGTTCTGGGTTCTAAGAACATGTCGTGGTAGGCCTGTAAATGCCGGGACGGTCGGTCCCTGTTCAATGTATCTCGGGTTTTCTGTTGCTCTTCGAAGGAGCTAGGCCTGCGGGCCGCTCTGGCCGCCACGTCGCCGCCTGTCGCAGCCCGTTGCCTGATCCCGGGGGCCTCTCTGGCCGCCATGTCGCCTCCGTCGCCGCCGTCGCCGCCTCGTCGCCGCCCGCTGTGCACTGCTTCGCGCCGCTTTGCCTTGCTTTTTGCATTGCTTTGCATTGCATTGCTTTGCGTTCCTTCTCATTGCACTGGTTTTATCTGCATTGCTTTGCACTGCGTTGCATTGCGCTGCGCTGTATTGCCGTGCATTGCGCTGGATTGTTTTGCCTTGCGTTGCGTTGCTGTTACTTGGCTTATCATTGCTGTGCATTGTATTGCATTGCATTGTTTGGCATTGTATTGCTTTGCACTGGTTTACAATCGCATTGTTTTGTGTTGCTTTGCTTTGCGTTGCGCCACATAATTAGCTTGCACCACATGGACGGTACCACTTGGATTGCACCGCACTGGTTGCACATCCTAGAATGCACAGCACTGATTGCAGGAAGTCACAGCGGGCTAATCGGACTATCAAGTAGTTTCCAACCTCCACTTGTTTTGCGTAGAGGCCCACCACGGAATATCCCAAGAACCTGTTTGCGCTCTGCACGCAGTGTTCTCATAACATTTTCGGTCGAGTCGGTCATGTCTTGATTCCTCGGAGTTGTGCTTTGAGAATCGTTTTCTTTGTTGGAGCATTCGAGGGCTTTAAGAGAATGTCGTGGTAGGCCTGTAGTCCCCTGGGAAAGCACAGACACAAGCAGCCGGCCATCCCCAGGAAAGCATAGGTACATATGGGCAGTGGTCGGGGGGGTGGGGGGGGGTGGAAGACAACACACCTGAACACATAGGAACATCTGGGGAGTCCGGAGATGTTTGTTTTTTTGTCTGTTTTGTGAGTGTGTGTGTGTGTGTTGTTTTGTCTCCCTGGGCTCCTCGGCATCCTGTAGCACTGCCAGGGCAGTCGGCCCCCCTCCCAGCCCTGTGGGCTGCCTCGTCGGCAGCGGGGCCAGCTGGCAGGGCACGGGCGGGCCCCCCCGCCCCGGGGGGAAGCCGCCGCAGGCGGCGGGAGCCTCCGCGCTGCAGCTGAGCAAGACGCCGGCCTTGGTGCAGATCTCCCGGCGCCGATTTCCCGGGGGGGTGTGCTCTCGGGGCTCGCCCAGATGGTCAGAGGAGGAGGAAGAGGAGGAAGAGGAAGAAGAAGAAGAAGAGGAGGAAGAAGAAGAGGAGGAAAAAGAAGAAGAAGGAGAGGAATCTCAAGAAGAAGAAGAAGAAGAGGAATATATGAGGAAGATGGTGAAGAAGAGGAGGAACATCGAAGAAGAGGAAGAGGAGGAAGAAGAGGAATAATAGTGTGCCACGCCACAGACATGAACCTTTGGCGCTCCGCGCGGGTTTTTTGGGATCCGCGCCGGGACCCCCCCGGAGGCGCCTCCGGCGCCGCCCCTGGCGCGCTCCGCGCGCCAGGTCCCGCGCGGATCCAAGAAATCCGTGCGGAGCGCCAAACGTTTATGTTGATGGCGCTACTCCTTCTTCTTCTTCTTTTTCTTCTTCTTCTTCTTCTTCTTCATCTTCTTCTTCTAGAAGGAGTACCCATGCCGCTACCCTTTGCCCGCTCTCCTTTTTTTCGGCCACTGGGGAGGCCCTCGTCGCCACCGCCAGCTTCGCCTCGGAGTCCTGGTCGGAACGCGCCCAAGGAGAGCTCGGGTATAGCCAGGACCCCAGGTAAGGGGACTTGGTTAGTGGTAGGGCCCTGGAGCCCCTAAATTGGCCAGAATCACTAAACCAGGTCTGCCGCGGCTGGTGTTTTTTTGGGGTGACGGCAGTTCCGGTTAGTGGAATGGGGCCGGAGGGCGTCCCCCAGTACACATCACTAAACCAGGTCCCACTAAACCCAGTACTGCCAACGCCCGAGGAGGTCCAGGGAGTAGCGGTATCGATAATTTCTGTTTTCCCAAGATTGGATCGGAGTAGATGGTTTCGGAGGATCGCTTTGCATCGCCGATGCGTCGACGATGCGACTCGATGTATTGCCAGAGTGCCGACTTCGGGAGACGGAGGCTCCCTGCTCCTCGCGGATGTTCTCTTCCTCGACTAGGGCACGGAGGCAGTTCTCGTGGAAGTCCGCCCGTGCTCGATGCAAAATCGCAGCAGAAGTCAGCGATTTGTTGGAATCGGAAGGTCCATTGCGGTCGCGGTCCCAGGAGCTGTCCAATGATCACTCGAGTGTCTTCGGGCTCCCAACCACTGTCGCCATCCGGTCCTGGAAGAGATCGTCGGAGGCGTGGCTGAAATGAAAACGAGCCATGAATACATGATACGAAACACGAAATGGCACCTCTTCTGCGGGAGCGGAAAAGAGGGGGGTGATGACTAGGGGGGGGGTGGATTTCATGGCGCGGGCCATGATTTTTCTTCAGATTTCATGGCGCCTCTTCTTGTTTCATTACGTCCCTGGCCCCCCCGCTGGGCCGCGCACATGCCGCTGGTCATGATTTGCACCCCCCCCTCTTGGACACCCCCCTCTTGTCCGTTCCCGATTCCTGTAAGGAGCCACCTGCTCTGAAGCCCCGTCGCCGCGTAGGCCGAGTCGAACCATATTGTTAGAGAGTCGCTGTATCCGATGATTCCTTACGCACCCGCACGATCACCGTAGTCGAAATTCCTCAGGCTTGCGACCATTCAGCACGCTATTACTGGACCCCTGAAAACATCTCGAGAAAGAAATGCTAGACATACAGCACGCGTCCACGAGAGAGAGAGAGAGAGCGGGGGATAGAAGCAACTAAGAAATAATTCTGTCGAGGGCGGGGTAGATAGAGAGAGAGAGAGAGAGTCTCGTCTCCAATGCAAGTAGACAACATGCGCGGCCGCGCGGTGTCCATCAGCTGGCACTGGACGAAGGCGTTGTGCGTGGGGGAATGGGGCGGATTGGGGGGCAATGGAGAGAGAGAGAGAGAGAGAGAGAGATGGACAAATGAGGCTGGCTTTCAGTCGCGCCTGTCCCTCTACAGGGGGAATATTCAAAAATAGTGGAAAAAATAGTATGGGGACGACTGTTTGATCAGTTTTGAGCATCTTTGGTATATTTGTTGAGTACTTCATCCCAAACTGTGAGCATCATTTGAGCATTTGAGCATGTGTTGATTGAGCATGTGAGCGCTACTTTGTCTGTGAGCATCTGGGCATGTGTTCCTTTGAGCACTGAGCATCACTTTGTGGATTTTTTGACCACTATTGGAGCAGTTGAGCATGTGCTTTTTTCCTCCAAAATCCCCCCCTGCAGGGGGACACGCCCGACCCAAGGCTGCCTCGCTCTTGGGGGCTCCTGCGCCCGCCGCCCGGCCCCAGGCACGGCCTGCACCGTGGCGGGCGCGACGCCCCCGAGCCGCCGCCGGAGACCCCCCCGGGGGGAGGGCGGGGCTGCCCGATCCTCGGAGGCGGCGACAGGGGCGATAATGCAGACAGCGGGCGTCTCGAACACATCGAGGCGGCTGGTTTTCGTCGTTGGTCGGCCTCTCGGGGCCCTCGCCGGGCCTCGGGGCCGTCCAAGCACGACTCGGGGCGAAACACCGGCCCCGCGGGGCAGTGGCCGGGAGGTCGGGGGCCCGTGTCTCGAACAAAATCGAGACGTCGGATGTCTGGGAATAGCACAGGGGGGAGCAATACATGTGTCCAGGGGCGCCGATGGTCTGTGTCTTCGGCGAGGCTCCCGGGCGAAGACGCGTAATGCCCGCCCCTGGGTTGTTCGCCCTTGCGGTCGCCGCCGAGGTCCGACTCTGCTCCTCCTCCTCCGTCCCACTGAAGGTTTGGCTCGAGGCCAGACGGCTCCAGCTTTCGGCGTGCCGTCTTCTGTGAGTGCAGAACTCATCGGCTGCCCGCGGCACGTGCCGCCACCGTGCCAGCGCCGCAGCGCAGCATCGCTCTGGTTGGCCCAAAAAGGGCTGGTGCAATAGATTCGGTGCAATAGATTTGTGGGGTTGCAGTAGAATTGGGGGTTGCAATACATTCCAGTGCGCAAGTGTATTGCTGGATGGTCGCGTGCAATACGTTAGTTGCGATGCAATGCAATACAGGCGCAATACGTTTGCAATACATTGCCCCAAATCTATTAAACCACCCCCTTTCAAATGGACCCCCTGGTGGGTCAACCAGTATCTCAGCAGGCAGGGGGGCGTTTTTTCAGTTCCGCTGCAGCTAAGTCAGGGTATTGCAAGGCGGTGGTCGGGAGCTACTTGTCTGGCTGTCAGTCTGGCTTGCGTCTTCTGCCGTCATCCTCAGCGTCACGCTAGTGTTAAGTTGGGCATGTCCCTCTACGTGAGGAATATCAGAAAAATAGTAAAAAATAGTCTGGGGACGATTGTTCTGGCATTTTGGATTTTTAGTTTGAATATTTTTTCTCTATGTTCATGTTTCGTCCGAAATCCTCCTGTAGGAGGACATGCCCGACCTGACGCTAGTGTGACACATGGGTGGACCTAAACGGTGTTTTGGCGATTTCGTGGGCCGTTTTCGTTTCGATCCCGTTTTGCGTCAAAGGCGGATTGGAGACAAAACGAGGGACAGCGAAAACACAACGAAAACGAAAATCACCGTTTGGGTTCAGCCCTGGTGTGACAGTCGGCTCGCTCGAAATCCCGCGCACTTCCTCCAAAATCTCGAGCCGGGGACGCCCGGCGAGATCCGCTCAGCCGCGGGGGGGCTCTGCCCGAGCGCTTGCTAGGAGGCGAACGGGTCGGAATCCTCTTTCCTCTGGCTGTCAGTCCGGTGTACCCCTAAGTCGGGCCAGTTCCTCTACAGGAGGAATTACTAATTATCAAAAGTCGGCAAAACAATAGTCGGGGGACTATTGTTTGATTATTCAATCGCTTCGCTCATTCCGGCGGCCCAAATTGCGCACAATAGTGTATTTGTCACCACCAAGTATGAGCTGAACTGGCCTTGCAGCGATCTTTGGGGCATCTTGGGGGTATTTTGTTGGGCCTCTTGGAGGCCGCTTGGGGGCCTCTTGGGAGCCTCTTGGGGTTCCCTGGCGGCGTCTTGTGGGCCCCTGCAGCCTCTTGGGGGGCTCTTGGGGACCTCTTGGGTCAGGAGGGGGGGTAGTCGATGGCGCCCCCCTCCCCTCGGAGGTCGAGATCCTCGTGAGGAGTGTCGAACCTTTGCCGGTCTGGCATCTCGGATCCGAGTGCCCCGGGGGTCTCCCCGGGTACTTTTCGTCCGGGCACCCCCAGGGGCGGCCCCGCGCCGCGCGATCTAGAATATGTGAACCAGTCACCGGAGATCTGAGCACGCCCTCGGCCCGTTGGGCCGGCGAATTCGTTGCCATTTTGAATCATTTTCTGACTATCTCTTATTTTTCGCCCAAAATCCCCCTGTAGGGGGACACGCCCGACTTCAGTGTACCCCCTCGGTCCCTCCACCTGCCCACCAGGAGTCCTCCTCCCGCGTGGACCTCCCCATGCCGCCACTCCCGCAGCCCTGCTGCTGACAGCTGCGGTGGGGCGCATGATCGCTGTTCTTTTGATTGGCTCCGCTTGGCAGGTCGGGGCCCAAGCGTTAGACCGCCCCCTCAGGCATTCTGATGCGTGGCGTCCTCGCTGCACCAGGACAACCATCTTGCTTCCGTGCAGCGACGGGGCGGAGCGCGCCCAAAATTCGAGGACGGGGGATTCTGGGGTGGCGGTCGTCGCCCTGCCTGCAAACTCAGCCACCCGAGAACGGGGGATTCTCAAGTAGTTGTCTGGAGGCCAACGCGCGGCACGCTTGATTAGTTGAATCACATTGGGGGGCACCGATTGTTTCAATCACTGTCAGCGCCCTGGGCGGAATGTGATTAAAAACAATCACATCGAGGGGCACTGATTGTTTCAATCACATTCAGGACCAGGGCTCTGAGGCCTGGGGGGGGAGCAGAAACAAGAAAAGACAAACAACGCCAGACCACCCCGCCCGATTTTTGTTGTTGTTTTTTGTTTGCCCCCCCAACCCAACGGCCTCAGGGCCCTGGCCCTGAATGTGATTGAAACAATCAGTGCCCCTCAATGTGACTGTTTCAATATATGGCCCTCAATCTCACTGAGGGGTACTGATTGTTTCAATGACATTCAGGGCCAGGGCTCTGAGGCCTGGGGGGGGGGCAACAAAAAAACAAAAGAACACAAACACGCCAGACCACCCCGCCTGGCCTGTTTTTTTGTTGTTGTTTGTTTTTTTGTACCCCCCCAACGGCCTCAGGGCCCTGGGCCGAATGTGATTGAAACAATCAGTGCCCCTCAATGCGACTGTTTTAACATATGGCCCGCAATCACGCTGAGGGGTGCTGGTTGTTTCAATCACATTCAGGGCCCTGGGCTTAATGTGATTAAACAATTACATTGAGGGGTACTGACTGTTTCAATCACATTCAGGGCCCTGGGCCAAATGTGATTGATTTCGTGTGTGAGGGGCGATATATGAAAAAAAACATTCACATTGGGGGGCACTGATTGCTTCAATCACTTTCAGCGCCTTGGGCCGTACGTGATTAAGAACAACCGCATTGAGGGGCACGGATTGTTTCAATCACATTCAGGGCCATGGCCCTGAGGCCTGGGAGAGGGTGTGACCCCCCAAAAAACGGCAGACCACCCAATACGACTGTTGTTTGTGTTGTTTCCTATCTTCTTGTGCCCTTCTGGTTGAACATGCCTGGGGCTGCTTGGCATTGGGTGGTCGTGCATGCCATTGTCTGGCACTCGTTGTCGTGCTTGGCATTGCCTGGCGATGCTGGCACTGGTCGGCCGTCAGTGGCACTGCTTGGAATTGAACTGAGGGTCCTGCTTGGCATTTGTCGGTCGTGCTCGACATTGGTTGGCCATGCTCGGCATTTGGTGTTCGTGCTTTGCATTGCTTTGCATTGCCTGTTCCTGCTCGGCACAGTTTGGCAATGTGTGGTCGTGCTTGGCGTTCCCTGGAATTGATTGGTCATGCTTGGTATTGCTTGGCAATGAGTGGCCGTCCTTGGCATTGCTTGGCATTGTTGGCAATACTATGCATCGCCTGGCCTTGATTGCAATTTTGACTGGTTGTGTTTGGCGTTGATCGGCGTTGCGTGTTTCGGCTTGGCATCGCTTGGCAATGGGCGGTCTTGCTTGGCATTGCTTGGCATTGCTCGCTCATGATTGGTATTGTTTGGCGTCGTGCGGTCGTACTTGGCGTAGCTTGGCATTGGGTACTCGCGCATGGCATTGCTTGGCCGTGCCTGGCATTGGCCGGTCGAGCTCGGCGTTGCTTAGTTTTGGTTGGTCGTGCTTGGCATCGGGTGTCCCACCCCCAAGGCCTCTCGGATAAGCCTTTAGGGCCTCTCGGGGCAAGCAATGTCAAGCAATGGCAAGCACGACCAACCAACATACAGCGATGCCAAGCACGGGCCACCAGTGGATCACCACTTGGGTGACTGGCCCACCAATGGAATTCCCTGGGGTGGCTGGCCCACAGACAGACATTCCTTGGAGCGGATGGGTTTACCAGCGTACCTCCCCTGGCCATAGGGGGGCGGAAGGAGTCGCAGGAGCGGATGGTCCGAATTGGACCGCCCTTAGAATGGAGGGCCCGCCAGTGGACTTTCTGGTGGAGAATTCTCTGGTGTGGAGATATCATTAGTGGCCCCCCCTTGGTGTGGCATGTCCACCAGTGCCCTCGCACAACGCTCGGTCTCCTTCCTGCTGCGCTGCTGCACAGGCACGGTGGCGGGGCTTGCCGCAGGCAGCTTGATGTTTTTTTTTTTTGTTATATATATATACATATACATATAGATGCGTATAGATGTATAGTGGTGTGTGTGTGTGCGTTCGGGTGTCCCCTTCGCAGCACCCTGAACACTACCAGATGGCCGAGGGGAATCTCAAGCCACGCCCATGGGCCCATGGGGTCACGCCATCAGCTCTGGGGCGTATCACCAGCAAGCACGGCCAACCAATATTAAGCATGGCCAACCAATGCCAAGCAATGCAAGCACGACCAGCACTTGCCAACCACTAGAAGCCACTAGCCATCAACGCTAAGCAGCGTCAGGCATGACCAAGCAATGCCCAGCGATGCGAAACACAACCGCTCACCGTCAAACAGTGGCAGGTTTGAAGCCTAGGTATGTAAACATATACACACGGCCATTCATGCTCGCACATACACACATATAGACTAGTCTCGGGGGTCCCCACTGCAGTACCCGGAACACGATCCGAAGGCCGAAGGGAAAGTAGGGGCTCTTTCAAAGGCCCATGGGGTCGCAGTCATCAGCCCTGGGGGTGTCTCAGCGGCAAGCAACGCCAAACAATGTCAAGCAATGCCAAGCATGACCAACCAATGTCGATCAACGCAAGCACAACCAATCTCTGCCAATCAATACAAAGCATGAACCACCAGCGCCAAGCAGTGCCATGCACGACCAAACAACGCCAAGCGTTGCCAAGCACGACTATTCGTCGCCAAACAATGTTACGCGCTACCAACCAATCCCACGAAATGGAACGTATGATCACTCAATGCCGAGCAAAACCGACCAACGTTAATCACGGCCGATGCCAACCACGATCACTCAATGTCAATCACGAGATATCTACGCCAGTCCCCGACGAGCACGCCCAATCAATGCCACGCACGGCCAAGCAATGCCAAGCACGACCAACCAAGACCACGCAATGCCAGGCACGGGCCACCACTGGATCACCACTTGGGTGGCTGGCCCACCAATGGATTTTTTCTGGGGGCCTGGTCCGCGCACACACACAGACACTCACTCTCTCTCTCTCACACACGCACACACGCACACACACACACACACACTAACACCACACCACCACCACCACCATCACCACCACCACCACCACCACCACCACCACCACCACCACCACCACCACCACCACACACTCGCGCACGCACACAAGTCCTGAGTGGAGGGTCTACACTTGGGCGTCCTTGGTGTGGACGGCAGTGGGCCAACCAGACAGTGGAGGGACCAGCTGACACCGTCAGTGGACCACCCCTGAGTGGCTGCCTTACCAATGGAGTTCCCGTGGGGTGAGTGGCCCAACCGCGGACTCCCCCCCACCCAACAAAAAAACGCGCGCGGCGCCAAGGCGAGAATCAGATTTTTGAGAGAATCTGCGCGGCGCTACAGCGAGAGGCCAACATTGAAAAAATGTGGCTCCCCAGACCGCCACCCCAGAATCCCCCGCCCCCGAGAATTCAGTGTTCTGCAGCACTCCACGGCAGTTGTGACCCCCGATCGAGGCGATGGATGCCGTCACTTATGAGACACGAAAACCATGTTGGAGGAGACTGGCCCGTTTTACTGTGTTCGTCGCACCGTTGCCTCGCGCCGTCCTACTGTGCAGTCCTGTGCGTCTGGGAGACAGACTTAGAGCAGGCCTCCGAACATGCAAAAACACAAGGTGTGTTCTTGGTGAGTGGGCTATTCCGTCACGGAGGGGGGGGACAGGGTATCGTGCGGGGGGTGATGGGAAGACGGGGACGGCGGCAGCTGCTGTCCTCGGCTCGGGCGGCGGCGGCGGCGGGAAGCGAACGGGGGGGGCATGCCCGTCCTCCGGCTTGGCTTGGAGCCGACCTGGCCGGCGCGAGGACACGTGGGGGGCCTACGGCAAGAAGTCGCAGGAGACTACCGGCGCCATTGCGATGATCGACCTGCTGGTCAAAGACCTGGACAAGGAGATGACGGAGGCCAAGGCGTGCCGTGCCCCATGGCCGACCGCTGGCCGCCTCTGCCGCTGCCAGCTGTGCTTCTCCGCCGCATCCACCCTTGTCGTCGTCCTTGTCGTCGTCGTCGGCGGCGTCCTCGTCGTCGTCCTCGTCGTTTCCGTCGTCGTCCTTGTCGTCTTCCTTGTCGTCCTTGTCGTCGTCCTCGTCGTCGTCGTTGTCGTCGTCGTCGTGCTCGGCTCTGCTGCTCTGGCGTCGTGCACTTCCTGCTCCTGCCAGACGCCACGGCTATTATTCGTTTCCCCCCAACATCTTCCGAAGTCGTCATGCACCTTGCGAGCAGTCAGTTCATCTTCTCCCTGGACGTTCTCGCCTCCCCCCTTCAGCGGACGAGGGGTGGTACAGCTTACACTGCCGCCGTCGAGGACGCCCGACTCATGAAGGCGGGAAAGTTTTCCCC
Source organism: Prorocentrum cordatum (assembly GCA_963575745.1). Taxonomy (NCBI): domain Eukaryota; class Dinophyceae; order Prorocentrales; family Prorocentraceae; genus Prorocentrum; species Prorocentrum cordatum. Next base: position 157,786 of record CAUYUJ010015359.1, read on the forward strand.
CTGGCATGCCACTGCAGGCCGGACGGGGCTAGAATTCAGTCGGGCAGATCTTTCTACAGGAGGAATATTCAAAAATAGTAAACAAATAGTATGGGGACGTTTTTTTTCTGGTGTTCTTGTTCAATTTTGAATTGTGTTTTGAATATTTTTGATTTTTCGTCCGAAATCCGCCTGTAGGGGGACATGCCTGACTTAAGGCTAGGACGAGGATAGATCCGTTCCAGGGGAACGCTCTCAGAGCGTTCGGGGACGCTCTGAGAGGGCCGCGGCGCCCGAGACACCTTCCAGAGCCGCCGGATCCCAGAGAGTCTCGATTCATCCTCACCCGGTTTCATCCTCGTCCTGGTTTCGTTCAGGAGGGACAAACAGACAAAAGTAATCGTCGACACCCAGGAAAATATGGGAAAATATGGGAAGTGGGGGGAAAGACAAACACCCAGAACATATGGGAAACTATGAGAATCCTGCTATTTGTGTGTATTTCTTCGTGTGCCCTGGGGCTTCTTCACTCGTCTTGTCCGCTCCCCCCGCCGGGTGTTGCCAGAGATACCCGTGGCCCAGGGTGCCTCCCAGGCTCTCCAAGGGGGCTCCCCACGGCCTCCAGAGCTCCCCTCCCTCCTCCTCCCCCTCCTCCTCCTCCTCCTCCTCCTCCTCCTCCTCCTCCTCCTCCCTCCTCCCTCCTCCTCCTCCTCCTCCTCCCCTCCTCCTCCTCCTCCTCCTCCTCCTCCTCCTCCTCCTCCTCCTCCTCCTCCTCCTCCTCCTCCTCCTCCTCGGGTTCGGCTGCCAGGCGGGCCCCGCATTCGCCCCTCTCCTCCTCCAGCTCGTCTGATTGATGTCTGACGCCATTGGGCCTCCCTCTCTCATGCGACTCCCCTGTCGTTTTGCACTTCGCCCACTTAGCTCCTTCTCCTCCTCCTCCTCCTCCTCCTCCTCCTCCTCCCTCCTCCCTCCTCCCTCCTCCGTCCTCCCTCCTCCGTCCTCCCTCCTCCCTCCTTTCTCCTCCCTCCTCCTCCTCCTCCTCCCTCCTCCCTCCTCCCTCCTCCCTCCTGGGGCCGCGGGGGCTTTCGAAGCGGAGCGAACAGCTGGGGGCACTTTGGGCCAGGGGCACCTTTCGCAACCCCCGACCTGCTGCTGCTGATCGGAGGAGGGAGATGCGACACCAACACCACCAGGGGGCCCACCTCCATCCAGGAGGTCCACGACGCCTCCCCGAGCTGGAGGCCGGGGACGTCTCGAGCGAGAGGGGTGGACCACACCACCGGGGAGGCCCCCCCTTTGCTCCTCGCGCAGGTCCTCGCCATGCTGGTGTTGGTTTCGCCTTTCCTTGTTCCCAGGTGTTGCCGAAGGTGCCCCCCGGGCCCAGGGCGCCCCCCCGGCTCTCCCAGGGGGGCCCCACACGACGACCTCCAGAGCTCCCCCGCGAGGCCCAGGGGGCCGCTTCGGGGCTCTCGGAGCGGAGCGAACGGCTGGGGGCGCCCCGGGCCAGGGGCACCCCTCGCCACCCCCGACCCGCTCCCACGGTGCCGTTTTTACTTGCATGTTCCGCGAGCGGATCATGCATGTTACAAATGCAGGGGTTTAGTGTTGAAAGCAGTGGTGGGTTCATGCATCAATTCATTCATACATTAAGCATTGTATTAAGCATCCCATATGTTCAACATCCGATGTCATATTTTTTAAATTTTTTTGTTTACAAAAAAAAACGGCCCTCTGTGCTGAGGGGGCCTCCTCGCGGTGCCTCGAGCGCTCCCGGGCTGCTGCTCGCGCTGCCCGCCGCGGCCGCGGGGCGCGGGCGCGCGCCGGGTCCGCCCCCCGCGGGGCTACCGGGGCCGAGCCGCAGGTCGAGCAGCGGCGGGGCGGCCTGGCTCGCCCACAGCCCCACTCCTCCTCCTCCTCCTCCTCCTCCTCCTCCTCCTCCTCCTCCTCTCCTCCTCCTCCTCCTCCTCCTCCTCCTCCTCCTCCCTCCTCCTCCCCCTCCCCCTCCCCCCTCCCCTCCCCCTCCCCCTCCCCCTCTCCCTCCCCACCAAGCAATGCTCTGAGGGCCTTTTTCAGGAGGGAGAAAACCACACAGACACAATGAATCGTCGACTCCCCAGAACAGATGGGAAAAGATGGGAAGTGGGGGGAGGACAAAACCCCAGAACATATGGGAAACTATGGGGAGCATGTTTACTTGTGTGTATTTATTTGTGTGTCCTCGGGCCCCTTCACTTTT